>KZ651320.1:481683-503051 GCA_001010745.2 Gerris buenoi | reverse complement strand
GATAGCATGTGTTTCTTCGTTTGAACAAGAAGTGCAAAAATGTTTAGTGCATTGCTATTAAAATACTTATCAATATTTTTTGTTCAGTCACTATAGCTGAACATGTGATTCCACCTCGATCACTCAAAATAAAACTACATGTGATAATATATTCAATTCTTTTATTTAAATTTAATGCAGCAATTTGTAAAAGTACATGGAGAGTTATTACACCTTACAGCTATTTAAATTTGTTCGAAATTAGTTCCCTTTCTCCTTTCTTCTCTTGAGTCTTTTTTATATAAAAGTCAAACCGTGTTGTTAGTAGTATATTGAGGGGAATTTGAATGTGTTAACATGGAAGTAAGGATAAAAAGCAACCTAATTGCTTGGTGAACTAGGGCTTTTCACTGAATATTTGGTATTCCTGTCGAGAATAGGAGATTATTCCTTGTCGTCTTGATAGTATTCCTAGTGAGTTTGTCGCCACCTAGTTTGAAATTCACAGCCAGTAATATCACTGCGACTCCAATGGTTTTTTTTCTCCCTTCTTTATTGCTGCGGGGGTGTTTCTACTTCTTGTCCTGGCTAGAGATTTAAACTGAGCTCTGACCTAGGTTCAATAAAGAAGAGTTTTCTTTCTTTTTTAACTTTGGTAAAGTTAAAAGGACTAAATTCTTTATTTTGTAACTATATTATTTATTTTGTCACTATATTATTTATTTTGTTTACTATCTAAGATACATTAAAAATAACAAAACAATAAATTTATGGGTTTTTTTTTTTTACTTTATTACGCTCAAGTATTGAAATACATATTGTATTTTTTTTTCTTATCTATCATTAGAATTTCTATTTTTTGAAATTTCAAATTTAGAAATGGAAAATAAAAAATAATATTGTATTGAAACAACTAAAAAATTTAAACTGGTTGATGGTAAACTTAAGTTGTTTTCTTCTACTAAACTAATTTGGTTGTTATAATTATATATAATATGTTATATGCTGCTATTATAATATATATTTTTATGCGTATATATCTGTTTGAGCCCCAAACTATGGGACAACAAGAAATACGATTGATTGTTGTCATCACCTAATTTTAAATATTCTTTCCTGATAAAAATGGAATGATAGTAATAGCATGAATACCCCAATATTCAATAAATATATAAGAATGTTTTTAACTTTTAAGAAATTTATTTATTCTATCTTTTATACGTTAAATGATTTTTGTACCTACAATAATTATAGACATTTCTTTTCACTCCGAGTTGGAGCAATGGGCCTTTACTAATATATGGCACTTTCTTCGGGTCCTGAAAAATCAACTTTACTTGTGGTCACTTTTTGCTACTTTGCTTTGATAGACATGATTGCTTCCTACAATTAGATTTTGGTACAGTGATCAAAGATACTGCATATACGGCTGATTCAAGTCAACACTTTGCCCCCATGACATCCAACGCTTAATAAGTTGTATATAGACCTTTGGAAAGCCCAATTTTCGAGGGTTGCAAATTGTTATTATGTATTAGTTTAATGCTGGGTAGAAGTAGTTACTGTTTCTGGATTGATGATAATTGAGATTTAATTAAAACCTAAATGTCAATCATAACTCAATCAAAATCACCTTTACAAATGACATAATACGGATTAACTAAGTTGCAAATAATTTAATTCGAAATCTCCACCTGCTTTCATGCAATGTAGGAAAATTCAATCTATTACATTGTTTGCATAAACTAGCATAATAATTTCCTCCAATAATTCACACGTGATTTAACAAGATTAGGCTTAAAACATACATATCAGGAATAATCTATGTCTACATGCATAAAATATAAGTTAATACCTCAACTAATTAATGACATAATCAACTATAATATCATACTACTATAACATAATATCATTATTTACTATTTAGTTAATTATTATTAATTTAATATTTTTACCTCGGAAGATTTAAAATTTTCACTGTAATGTATAAGTAGGGTTTAAAGCTGAGATAGGGCATGTCTCTTCTAATTTATTATACCCTTGAATTATTTAAAATTTTCACTGTTATGTATAAGTAGGGTTTAAAGCTGAGATAGGGCATGTCTCTTCTAATTTATTATACCCTTGAATTTGGAATTATTTTTCCTCCTGTTTTTTTTGTTTTTTTAAATTTATTTATGCTAATATTTTATTATTACTTTTTTATTGTTTTAACTAATCTTATTTTTTACAACATTTGTATGCCTTACTTATTTATAGCTTAAAAATTACTAGATATTCTAATGAGTTACCTGTGTATGATAAGGCAAAAATAAATTTAAACCTTTTCTTTTAATTTCATTTGAATAGTGTCTTACAATGCAAAAGTAAACTCCTCTGTCCATTTTATTTTACTATATTCTAGTTTACTGTTGTAAACAAATCACGGCACCCCTATAGACTGTTACTCCCTTTATAAAATACGGAAGTGTGATAGTCCTTTGTCCCAAAGTACATTGGACTAAACATTCCTTTGTCTTAATAGTTATTTAGATGAAGGAATGTATAAATAATTATGTCTATTTATATTCTAAAAGAACATAGGGGGTAACAATCTAAAGAAGTGCCCAATTTGCGAAGGAAGGTATCTTCCAAAAAGGAGAAAATCTTCCAAAACTAACTAATAACAAACACATAACTAGTGGCATAGAGGCGTTCACCTATTCATTCCTTAACTAAAAGGGCTTCAAATATAATCAATGGTAACATTGAGACAAAAATATGTTTCACGATAAAAAAAGGCCTTAGGGTCATGGCAGACGTGAGTTGTGAACTTGTTTAGTAACCATGATCAGTAAATCGTTCCTCATCGTACTTCTAACGTAAAAGCTTTTTACAAAATCGGTCCCAGTTTTAAAAGGTTCGTTCACAGTTCCGGCGTAATTACAATCAAGACCATTACAACCCTACTCCATCTTACTAGATATAGGTAGCAATTTGCGGTTGAAAAGAAACCTCTAGTACGACCTCAGTAAAAACCCTTAGAAATAAAACAACGTAGTATTCCTGAGAACATGGAGGCTGTAGCGAGTAGTCAGTAGCCTTCTCGCCCAGTGGTGCATTTTATTATTATGAAATTATATTTTGTTATATCCTGTAGTATAAATTTAAATATTTAATTGTTGACCTTTCTTCTCTTGCAAATCCATAACAATTACCGACTTCATTACCCAGTGTCAGCATTATAGGTTTCTCTTTACCTTGTGGCTTCATTACCCAGTGTCAGCAGTATGGGTTACTCTTTACCTTGTGACTTCATTACCCAGTGTCAGCATTATAAGTTTCTCTTTACCTTGTGGCTTCATTACCCAGTGTCAGCAGTATGGGTTACTCTTTACCTTGTGGCTTCATTACCCAGTGTCAGTATTATGGGTTTCTCTTTACCTTGTGGCTTCATTATCCAGTGTCGGCAGTATGGGTTGCTCTTTACCTTGTGGCTTCATTACCCAGTGTCAGTATTATGGGTTTCTCTTTACCTTGTGACTTCATTACCCAGTGTCACCATTATTGGTTTCTCTTTACCTTGCGGCTTCATTACCCAGTGTCAGCAGTATGGGTTACTCTTTACCTTGAGGCTTCATTACCCAGTGTCAGAATTATGGGTTTCTCTTTACCCTGTGATTTCATTACCCAGTATCAGCATTAGACGGCTTTCACATTGCCCGCGAAACCGACGCCGATTATCTACCAGTCCGCATACAACCGTTTACAATTTGTTTTCGGCAGCCAAAAACGCATAGCTAACGAAAACGCTCAAACCAAATCGCCTAGCTTGGCTCGGTCTCGCTCGGCGTTTAATGTGAATAGCCCCTTGCTGATACATGTGTTTGTTTCTCAGGCGGAATCGTCCTCGCTCGATTTCGCATGCAGTGTGAAAGCCACCTTATGGGTTTCTCTTTACATTGTGACTTCATTACCCAGTGTCAGCATTATAGGATTCTTTATTTATAATTATTTTTAAGAATTTTATTTATTAAATTTTCGATTTCTCTTAGGTTGTCCTAATACATTCCTTCTTAGGTCGTCCTAACAATTTTCATCTCAGGTCGTCTTTGCTTGCTTTATTGGCTTTATCATAATTTTTATTCTCATTATTGATAAGTATTCTATTTTGTCCTCATTTATTGATATAGTTGATGGATCTTAAAGTGTGAAATTATGAAACATTAATCCATTTTGATTACTATTTGGTCCACCATGATCCCTAATATAATTCCATATAAAATTTAGAACTTCTATAGGCAAAATATTGTACTAAAATGAATTCTAGTGAGACCCAATCTACCTCCAGATTAAATCCTAACTTCCAGGCACGATAAAAAATGACGATATAAAAGCGTCATGTATTTCATGTCTTTTTTTAAGTGAAGGAAATTTCTTCTGTCTACCAGAGCCAAAACATATTCATGTTAATTTGGATGTGATGTGAGTAATTAGATTAATTAGATATTTCGAAATGCTCTTAGAGCGACCTAATTTACAAAAACTTTGCTTTTGATGTATTTGATCCTTCCTAAATAATATAAAACCTAATTTACATGGATAAGTACAAATTCATTCTGTAAAATTAACCCATAATTAATCAAAGTTAATATCCTTTTATCACAATAATATAATTTTACAGTTTTTCATCTAAACCTTTTAAAAAAAAGTTTATACATACACGGTTCAGATACTTTCCATATTAATTTTGATTGAAACATTACTTTTAGGTTAAAGTTACATACTTAATTGGTTTTATATATGAAGGGCGAAGTTTGAAATTAACTTTGTTATATCTAGCTTCTGTTCTCCTTCATAATAGAAGAAAACTAGAGATAGATATACCTTTAACAATAAAGGAATTATGTTTAATAATATGTTCTCAGCTCTCCCTTTAGAAAGTCGAAGAGAAAAATCGATTACATGTAAAAAGTCATAAAGTAAACATAATAAGACAAGAATCTCATATATAAGGATTAATATGAGGACGTAATATGTGATATGACGTAAGGAAAATACAACCTAGGTAATAACTTATCACTCTAATGAAGTATATTCCTCCCACTCTGTCGACACTACCTTCTGATGAAGGTTCTGACAAGATTAACTGTATCCTGTGTTATGTTATAACACATTATTAAGATTTGTATTATCCTGAACATAATATTAAAGGGTTTCTTGATGAAGTTTTATTTAAAATTATATTCTTTGATATTAAAAGGTGTAGCATACCTTTCCATTTTGTAAATTAATTTGTTTCGTCAATATATAACAGAGTACAATGAAAGTATTATAGAGTAAAACATCCGTGAAATTATTCTCTGCACTGCATACAGTTTTCTGAACTATTTTGAAACTAATAAGTAGGCTTCCACACCTGTTAATATCTTTAAGTGAACACTGTCTTAACGGATCCTTAAATAAGCATGCAAATTTCGCTTGTTATGATAATTTAGACTGTAAAACAGTTGATCTTTTTATGATGTAGATTCAAATTTCCTTTTGTAAATAATTAATGTAGGTACACTCATATTTTGAAAACTACTTGTCCGATTTTGATGTAATTTTTAGATGAAATGTCAAATTTAGCACCATGCATGGATCTCTAACAATGTCCCTATATTTTGATTTTGCACTTTAATTATTACTTTACTTTGCGCACATAACTTTCCTTCGCATTTTGCTTCCCCTTGCACATCAATCTAATTTTTAGTAATACCCATAATATTTTGAAATCCTACATTTTTTAAATAAAAAATACTCCTCTGAAATTTCGTGAGTGGATTCATTTTGGCGTATACCTCCACTTTTTATTTTGAAAATGTTGAGAATTGGGCCGTTTTTGATTTGAAGATGATAATGTTGTAGGTCTCGTTATATGCCCCAATATTTTTGCAGTTTAATATATTTTCCGATATTTGCATTATAAAATCTTGTAATTCAAGTAAAAAAGAAAGGGTTATTCGTAAATTTCCTATACATCGTTAAATTGACATGTTTGACGCATGCCACTTCAAAAGCACCCCAATTCTCAGCATTTTCAAAATAAAATAGTTGTAGGTTACTTTAAAATGAATCCACTCACGAAAGTTTCAGAGAAGTATTTTTATTTCATAATTTGTGTGCGGGACCGAGGTCTGTATTAAAAAAAAAAAGTTTCTGACTAACATCAAGCTAGAATTTGGGTAAAAGTTAATCTTTTGGCGCCTTTTAGGAATATGTGCGGTCGTCTTAGTTTGTCTTCGGGACATAGCTAGGCAATGGGTTATAGTTATTCAATTATAATTCATTATTATGGGGGGGGGGGCGCGGAATAGTTATTCAATTATTACTCTTTGTTAGTCTCTCCTTGATGTTAGTCAGACACTTTTTTGCACGCTATCTCCTGGACTATATACTTTATATGTATTCATGATACAATTTATCCAGTGATAAGATGAAAGAAAGCTATGTCCCACACTAATATACAAATTTTTGATGACTTTTGACCCAAGAGGTGTTAGTACCAAAAGAACTGATCAGTCTTATGGAGTCAACCAACCTACTAACAGGTATTAGGCATTAGAGCCAGACTACCCAAGAACCGATTTATTATTAGATTCTTTCGAATTTTTAGATTTTTTAGGCTACGGCCACACCGAAGCTACCTCGCTTGGAGCCTAGTAGCTTGGTGAGTCGCCAGGCGTGTAATCCATGTCAACCTACTAAAACATACGAGACCGACCACACTGAAGCTACCTCGCTTGTAACCTAGAGGCTTGGTAAGTCAGCTAGCCACTGAATTTTTAGCGGCCACACCGGGCTGAGCGGCAGAACATCGATGCAAGAACAATTGTTTAAATATTGTTGTTGTTCTGGGCCCGTATATAATGTCATTAAAAAAAGTTACTGTTGACGGAAAGTATTTCATTGAAATATGAATTACTTATTAATAAGGTAGTACCATCATGCTGGGTGCACGATATTAATGTTAAGAGGGAAGAACGTGGCAAATTTAATATCTTGTACAAACAGTTAAGAAATTATGAGCACAAATTTCATGAATATTTAAAGGATGACTCATAAAACATTTGAAAACATAACCGCAATTAATAAGTTGTCTTCCATATTTACACGATAAATAAATTTAACTTAAATAAAAAATGTGAATATGAGAAGTGAAAGGAAAAAACTAGGTAAGACACCAGGTAGAACAGAATGGGCTGTTCGTCTAGCGACTCGCTAGGCGACTCGCCTAGTAACCGAGCGTGCGGTGTGGCCGGTCTCGTATGTTTTAGAAGGTTGGTTCACATGGATTAACACGCCTGGCGACTCACCAAGCCGCTAGGCTCCAAGCGAGGTAGCTTCGGTGTGGCCGCAACCTTATTGCTATACTTTTATCATATATATTGGAATGCATTATTTTGTCATTTATATATTGTTTCTTTTGTTGGGTTCTTGGGCAACTTAGGTCGATTTAATTTATATCACTTTATTTTCCATTATTAAGAATAGGCAGATTTATATCGAGTTCTATGAATAAGTTTTACGTTGGATATGATCAGTAAAATCTCTGAAACATTATTATCATATCATAATCGTGTAAGTAGACTATAGGAGTGTCATGAGCACAATCTATTTTATAAATTACAAACTCAAAATGACGACAAATTGAGCTCTTTTACTTTGCCAAATATCTCAAAACTGAAGATTGCAGAGCATGACCTTTATAGTATAGTACCAACATTTAATATACTTATCTTGTGGGTTACATTATGTTTCAAAAATATTAGGTCATATGTATCTTCATACCCATTATTTATCTTGGTTATATACCTGCTAGTTATCTTAACATGTCTAATTTGTTAAATTTTTACTGCAACTTAAAGTTTCTTGCTTTATCTTTTCCGAAATTCAATCGTTTAAAGGTTGTTTTTACTTTTTTTCTTCGCTTTTCTCTTGTAACATCTGTCAGAGAATTAAGAAGAGGGCTGCGACCTTGAGGCTCAGGGCAAAACCTTGCGTTTTCTAGGGACAACGGTTTTCCTCACTTTTCACTTTACTCCCCATCCTCCTTTCCCTAATTAATCTTCTTGAAAAAGAGAAAATAGTGGCCACGATTTTTCATTCTAGTTTAAAAGATGAAGGGAAAAAAATATTTTTTTAAAAAAAGAAAATTAGGTATAACGGGTTAAAAAGGACTGAAAGAAAATATGCACGCGCGTACACAAACACACACACATCTATATGTATGTATAATATTAATGTGTGTGTGGTATAGTCGCGTGAGTTAATTCCACCCAATTATTTACCAAAGCCTTTTATCGCGAATTCTCCTTTTAAATTAGCATATATAGTGAAACATTTCTTAAATTCTTTAACTTGCATTTAAATACGAAAGAAACGTAAATTTTTAAGTCATTTAATAACTTTTCCCTTATAAAGCAATAGTTAATGGCTACATTATTACCAGACTTTCTGACGTTTATAAAGAAATAAATAATTCATAAAATAGTTATCTTTTCACAATTTTAAAAGCACTTTCTTGGGAAACAATGCATTGATTAGCTAGCTTATTATAATAATATTAGTGAGCTTAAATTGATAATTAGTAAAATTTAGTAATTCGCTATATCTTTGATTATTAGAACAAGATATTACTTAGCACTAGATTCTTGTCTGATGTAATTCATACTTTTTTTTTGTTTTCTGCCAAAGAGAGTTTTAAATCATAAGTAGACTATTGCGTTTTAAAAAGGTTTGCCTTTGATGTGTTTTTCTAAAACAAAATACTTGAATAAATCTTTATAATGATGTGATATTTCCTAAAATTAAGTTGAAACGCTTATGCTTAACACTCAGTGACCGTAAAAGTTTGTTTTTTAGATAATTTTAGTCAAATATTAGCTCTCTTGTCCTCATTAGTCGACTAGTTACAATTTGTAAAATTGAAGTGTACGTATTTTGCATTAAGTTTTGCTAGTTCTATTCTAGTATTCCAGAGTAGAGCTTTGGTCCCGTTTGTTTAACTTTGTTCCTCTGTTCACCTCCCCCCAAAAGGTCCTCTTGTACCATCTGTTTGAGAGTTGAGAAAAGGGTCTGAGTTGTGACCTTAAGGTTTAGGGCAGGGCTTCACGTTTCTAAGGACAAGGGTTTTCCTCACTTTCCACTCGTACTTTACTACTTCTTTTTCCTAATTAATACACTTGAGAGAGGGAAAAAAGGCCACGATTATTCATTTTTTTTTTTTTTCGTTTCAGTTCTCACGTTAAAAGGCTCTGAGGATAATCATTTTAAAAAAAGGTATGAAGAGAGAACAAAATTAGGCTTACAAGGTCAAAAAGGAGTTAGTTAAATGAACCTTTCTAAAAAATGAACGTTTACACTTTTAAACTTCTATATTTGTGTGAACGTTTTTATGTTTGGCTTGGATCTGTTGCATACCTGGCGTCATTATAACAATTTAGGTCTTTGTAAAAAAACGAAATCGAAGCTTGACGTTTAAAGCTTCCACTACTAGAAGTATCGTCAGAGTGTAAATATCGTCATCTTGAATCAAAGTCGTAAACGTCTTAAGATGCAATCAACAAGCATGCGGGTTTTTAATGCAACGCAAGATAAAGATTAAAAAGAAACATTTATCAAATGATTATCAAAAAACCACAATAAATGATAAGATAAGATAATGGTTATAGATGGCAAGGACAAACCACTTGCTCAAGCCTAGCTATTAGGCCCTTAGTTGGGACCCATTATATTAACCCTGTGGTAGAGAGTTCTAACCATTCCAATCATACAACTGTGCACAATCTGACAAAGCGAGTATCGAGTATGGTGAGATCATTATTGAGCCATGTAAATCAGAGCCCTATGGCATGGGGGTCATACCAGTGACCTTGTATCGCCCTCAAATCATTGCTGGCCTTCCAGATAGGACAAGTAACTTTGGCCCCACAAACACGCTGGCTCTTTCCACAATTAATAATGTTTAAAATAAAGCCACTTTAGTTGGCCTGCAATAAGCATTAAATCAGTAAATTAATGATTAGTATAGTAATAAAAGTGCCCTAAAAAAACCTGAAGGTTCTTCCAGGAAAAGAAGTTTAATGCCAGATTTCGTTTTCAAGGCACTTTTCACCATGAAACCTAATCTGAAATGATAGGATGCTTATTTAAATTTCTTCCTCTTTTTTTTTGATCAAATGCTTTACTACAGTCAGATTATCTAAAGTTTTGACTTTTGACACTCAGATTGGCCAACCTAAATTATAAAAAAAATAATTCCACTAGGCCTATAGGAGGAGTGGGGCTGGTGACATTTTTATTTTCCTAGTTGGCCCGAACTTCTAGAATTCAAAATGCTGACTTGTCATTGGCTCCCTACGGATTTTCCCACCCTGTCAAAAGTCAAAACTTTAGTAAATCTGACTCTAGTTCCTGTATGAAGGCGTTATCTGAGTTTACTTATTACCTTTTAAACCGTTTTTACTTGTTTTCGACGGGGGATTTCCTTCCATTTAATCATTGCTTTCAATTGATATGAATGTGGACTAAAGGATTATAGACTTTGAAAGAGTAATTGGCTTTGAGGAAAGTTATAAAAGGCTTTTATATAATTTCAATCTAAATGAACTCTACAATTGCTATTCATTCATCAACTCCCCTCCCCCCTTCAGACTGGTAAAGCAAAGTATGCCATTTATCCTTCGATTTGAAGTAAGAAAGGGAGTTTTCGAATCACTCGAAAATTCGGTATCATCATTTAAAGCATTTGTTTGTATTTAATGTTGTGACCTCCAATTTTTTGGACGAATGCCTCATAAGTATCCAACAAAGGTGATAAAATTATGTTAAGTGAATACTTACCTAGAAGTAAAATATTTCCTAAGAATGAAAAAAAAAAACTCTTGAAAATAAGGAACTGCACTGTAAATATGTTATATTAAAAGTTTTATCCATTAAATAAAAATAATAATTTTACTTTAGGTACTTTCGAGCTTACCGAAAGTAACGGAAGCTTTGTGATCGTTCCAAAGAAGAAACCATTTTTTTCCTACGGGTTAGAAAAATTCCAAGAAAAAAAACCGTTTCATCTGATTGGTATGAAATTTGGATGGTTTGTCAAATGTAGCTCGCAAATAGCCCCAGATGAATTTCAACTCCTGAACTCTTTAAATTTTGATAAATTGATACTTTTATTCATGTAAAAAATCAAAACAGTTTTAAAAGATGTATAAAACGTGGGGATATAAATTAAAATTAAGAAATAAAAATAAATAAATTTGTCAATAGTAGGTTTTATTAGCAAAATCATTAAATAAACGAAATAGGACGCGAGGAAGCTATGTGCCCAACTAATTGCCCTTCAAAATAGAAAAATAATTACTTACTAAAACAAATTATCTTAAACTAAAACTAAATACTTATTATGTCATAAAGGAGCACTTATTTAAATTAGCGTTAAAATTCGACCAGGTAACACCCAAGGCTCTTTATCTACTTTAAAATTCAAATATCTTGAAATATTTTATGTGATTCTATATTTAAATGAAAATATTAAATATACTAATCTTTTATTAATAACTCTTTTACATAACTTTTCTCTACTTATCTATTAGTTATCATATTATTAAGTTATATATTAAAACCGTAGTCATTATGCGATTAGAAGAGTTTTTTAAGGGGGAAAAGTATTATAATAATTTAATATTTTCTTTTTAGAGGTAGAAGGTATATGTAGAATGCAGTCGAAATAAATGTCTGACACATTGATATTGACTGCATTATTATGCAAGTTAATAACTTTTGTATGTCATTATTTGTGTTTAAATAGAGGTGATGCAGTATTTAAAGATTGACTTGATATATTAGGAGCATTATTTAAATGAGAACTAATTCCAAAATGTAGGTTTTAGTTTATTTCATTTTTATTGGTGAAAGTGCGATGAATGAGTTTAACTTTTTTGTTGCGATGTTTAAAGAGAAGCTGCAGAAGTAAGCGTTGCTCCAATGCAGTAAAACTTAGGCTTATTAGCAGCAGTAAGAGAACAAATATACATTTAATGGATTTTCGTTGGAAGTAAGAACAAATTATTGCCGAATGTTTTTGACTTTGTATCGTTTTTTTTTTTTTTAAAGAGAGTTTAAAAGACTGTGTCTTGTCGCCATGCAGAATTTATTGATTGCCGTAGAAATGACCTTGATATATTTAACAGCATTGGGGGGAAAAAATCTTTAAATTTAATGAATTCTCATTGCTAGAAGGGAGAAATTATAGTTGAACTATTTAATCTCTGTAGCTTTATAAAGATTAGAGATATAAAGAAAGGCTGAAAGGAATGATGTCCTACCCCTTTTCAGCTTTTATAAATTGCAGCAGTAGGCGATAAACTATATTCAATTAATTTTATGGGTCTAATAGAATTTTTTTTTCTAGAAGAGTTTATTCTGTGTGTGTGTGTGTGTGGGGGGGGCCTTGGTACCTCGTATAGGAGAGCAGTTTTTTCATCTATCAATACATTTTATCAGCATCGGGCGTGATCACAACATGGTAATATCACCAAACCATTCAAATTTCACAACAATCAGATGAGTACTTTTGAAGATATTGGATTTTTTTTAAATCGGAGACATGAAACATCTTCGTTTATCAGAACAAATAGCTTCCGTAAACCTTTGCCTAACTCGGAAACAAAACTGTAAATTCAACTAATTTTTTAATCTCAGGGTAAATGAAAAGCAATTGGTTTTGCAGGGGCATTGAAAAGGAGGCTAATGTCATGTTTGGAGAAGAAACTTTTTATCATTTGAAGGAAAAATAATGATTGTAGGTGAAGTTTTTTTGTTACCATTTTTATTACGGTCCGTAGGCAAAACCTAGGACCCCTATATTTTCCTGCGTGTGTCTGTCTGTCACGGCTACATCTTTTATCCGATCACTTTGAAATTTGACATACCTATATGTGTGTATAGTACCTTCCCACAGATTTTAAAAATATAGTGACTTTACAAAATCACTTTTAAAAAAAATAAGGGTAAAAAAACTTAACGGACTTATTTTTTTTTGAGACCTTGTGGGGTATCATATAAAAGGGTACGTCCAGCTGATTATAAAAATATACAAAATATTGGTTGTAAGCTGTGATAGGGTGAGCGTATGTGAGTTTGAAGTTTGTGTGAAAAGAGTCCCCTCCCCCTTCTATCTCGCATATGTGAAGGGCAAAAATATGAAAAAAAAAATCCTAACCATAAACAATTCTGGAGGATAAAAGAAAAAGTATCTCCTCGTAAAATTAACTTTTTAATTGCCAAAACAGCTTTCAGCCTCTATAAGGCCATCATCAGTGCCGAATGTATGTTAGATATGAGAGCGTCTATGGAGGTCACCTTAAGGATAAAATAAAAAATCTCTCTACGTAAAATTACCTTTTCCTCCATAGACTCTCCCATCTAACATACATTCGGCACGTGGTTGCCTTATAGAGGCTCAAAGCTGCTTTGGCAATTAAAAAGTTAATTTTACGTGGAGAGACTTTTTCTTTTATCCTTAAGATGACCTCCATATCTAACATAAATAATTCTATTTAGGTATTGTAAAATATTGAAATTTAATCGCAAGTGTAATAAGCTATGACATAAATAATGAATTAATTTATAAAACCCGTTATGCTGGAAATAATATTGTAATTTTAAAAAAAAAATCCTTTCCAAATATTAATGGAGATTGTTGTTGGCATTTTATCCCACTCACATTTCTGAGAACTGTTCTTAGAATTTACTAATGTAATGTATAATGGGAACAGTGAGAAAAGAAGCTTAAACTAAAGCTGAAGGGGCTACAACTTCATCCCTTGAAGGAAACAAAACAAATAGAGTAGCGAGTGGTCCTGAAAAGGCCTCTTTTCAACAGAAGAGTCTTACAAGACGAGGGTAGATAATACCAGTGACTTAGACAAATGGAGTAGCTTTGGGTCGAATAGAATAAAACTAATAGTGAACTTGGTGAAGCTGAAGCTCAAAAGACTGATTTTAGACTATTAAAATCAGCACATTAAATCAGACTGGTTGGTACAACCACATAAAGATCCATCTTATGTACAAATACAGCAAAATCGTACTCAAGGGACCACTAAAAAGGACATATTACAAATGAAAGGAGTAGGATTTCTTCAATTTAAAAACATTGGAAGAATTTAATGAAAAAGTTTAGTTACTGAATACGACAAAACAGCTATTCTCGTAATCATTTGAAACAACTATCATAACAGAATTTTCTAATTTAAATACCAAGTAAATAAAACAACACCGAAGCTTTAGGTCGAAAACAACTTAAATCTATTTCTAAAAATTAAAAACGCCACGTATAATTTGTCAAATATTTATTTTATATCCATTAGTTTTAATTTATCTGCATTTAAGTTAACGTTTAAAGTACAAATTAGAACTATCAAAGTGAGTAATTAGTCTTTGAAAAGTTTGTGTGTTTTTTGCTTGTCTAAAGATGGTAGTGGATGGTGGTGGTGGTGGTTGTGTGTTTTTTGCTTGTCTTTTCTTTGGTCAACCGATTCGAATCAAATTTGGCATAGAGGTGCATCTCATTATTTGTGACTACTCTATAGATTTTGAAAACTTCACACTTAATATTCTTAAAATGGCGAACAAATAAAAATAAGAGTTTTCAGTCTGCATGGCACACTGTTGCACATTGTAAAGGCCTTGAAAGGTCGGTAATGAAAGTGTAACTATTGTTACAAAAATTTAATTGCATTTTCAACAAAATATTTTTTGCTTTTATGGCATTTCCTGGTAATCATATAATAATTTTTCTTCGCGGGTTCTTTATGCGCCGCATCACTAGTTAAGAAACATAATACAAAAGCAATCTCTGGATTTTTTTGTTGAATTCGTCCAATTAGTGTTGCATTGTTTAACCAGTCTTTGTTTTATTTTATTTATTTTTTTTTTTATTTATTTAATTTATTTTAATTTAATTAATTTTTTGTTTATTTAATTTATTTAATTATTTATTTGTTTATTTATTTAACCAGTCTTTGTTTAAAAGTTCTTTGTTTATTCTTAAGTTAAAATTGGCTTCAACGTTTTAATAACGTCATGAATGTTAGCAAAACATAAGGTTGTTTCTCTTCCACTGTAACTCTTGCATTTTTAAAGGTCATATAAATATCGATGAAACCATTTAAGTTAAATTCTCGTACCATTTTATTTCAGAGATACAAGCTAAGATTGTGAGAATGAGGATAGTGACAATGAGAATGTATACATTTTTAAGAGTTTGTATGTAACACATTTTGCATTTAAAAAAAATCTCATTTATCCATTTTTATAGGAAGATATCTTTAAACGATATTTTTCAATAGTTCAATATTATAACAACTGTATTATGTATTTTACGACTTGATATTATCCTTTGTATAAAGATTTAACCTAAGATAAACAATACATTAGTGTTTGCTATTTGGTATTCTCGTAGAGTGTTGAGTGTAATCTAACACAATTCAACTTTAAATCAATGTGAATATGAAACCATGAGCTTAATGTTCCAATTCTAAACTTGAATTGAAAGCTACGAGAGAGCTTCTATATTGTTATAGAAGGGGTTAAGCTCCTTCAGGCTATTCCTTTCCTTAACATTACGTATTAGGGTTAAGGGTTTAGGTTTAGAGTGTTCTAGATGTAACATGATGGGGAATGGTTCAACGTTATTATCAAAATACATTCTCCTTTCCAACGTCTTATCTCTTCAACACCTTTCCATGTACACCTATGACACCTACGTATATAAGCCTATATCGTGACTGTACACTACTGAGTTCTTTAGAAGTGTTCTTGAGTTGTTATAATGCTGTTTTTAGTTTTGGGTCCAGACCAAAACCCGTCCCCTACAGACCCTAATACATTCCTGGGCTTATCTATCTGTCTGGAACGCACCTGAAAGTACCCAACATAAAAATTTGACATTTTTCAGACATGTTACGTTTAATAACCCAGATACAGGAATATTATAGTTAAGCCTTTAAAAAAAAGCATCCCTTAGGGGTTGGTTTTTAGTATTTATTTAGATTTAATTTATTTTATATTTTTTTAGAGTATAAATGACTGAATAAGGTAACTATTAAGACAAAGGAGTGTTTAGTCCAATGTGCTTTGGAACAAAGTAATATCACACTTCTGTTTTTATAAGGGGAGTAACAGTCTATAGAAGAACATTCAGTACACCTTCACATTCTTTAGATTATTACTCCCCTCTATTATTTTATAAGGGGAGAAACAATCTAAAGAAGTGTCGGAGTTTTAGTATTTTAAACATTGTTTTATGGAAATCCATCATTTGACATGTTGAATTAAAGGGGAGAACACCCTGTGTGGATAAATGATTTGGTTTATGTTTTGTACCAATTCATCTTCAAACCAATTCAACACTGTCTCCGTGAAAATTGTATTTTTCTTGCCCTCCATCCATTTGGGTACTTGTCAGTTAGGAGCCCTCCCTAAAAGTTAGAGGTGATATGTAACCATCTCTAACTTTTTGGAGGGGTTCCAAAGTAACAAGTACCTAACTGTGTTTAAGAGTGTTAACTCTTTTCAGATGTACTTTTTTTGATAATAAGGTTATTTAACAGATATACTAATTTTTTTCTTTAATTTTGTGGCTACCCCAATGCCATTTATTGTGTTTAATTATTATTGTTTATTCTTCAAATTTCCTGTGACTCCTTGGCACTCTATTGATTGTCAAATTTTTATATTCGTCTATTCTTGTAGATCGTATTTGAGGTTTGTAGATCGTATATTCTTGAAAGTTGCTCGGACTCTTGGCAATCTATCGATCGTCAAGTTTGTTGTAGGCACGTCATTACGTAATTGCAGTATGTTGTTTTATGTTTCAGTAACTTTCCACTTCATATAAAGCTAAAGCAATTATATAAATTTAGTTTTTTTTTTTTTTTTTTTTTTTTTTTTTTTTTTTTTTTTTTTTTTTCATTTGATTAAATTAAAAAAGACGTTCTACAATTATAAACAAGAAATTAGATTTTGAGTTAATTTTTAAAATCACAAGTTTTCATGATGACACAAAGGAGGAATTTAATTTCCTAACACAATCTTATTACTAATGTAATAATACGTGCTTTGAACGGCGTAACTAGAGAATTAACTAAAATTACTTTTAAATAACTCTGATACGAATTCTCAAAGTTAAAGTTGTTGTAAGAAAACCTGTATGAAATCTAATACTACTGTCTGGGTTTAATTTGCTTTATCATTGAAATATAATTTAGTCAAATTGCATTTGAATAATTTTAGTCTTATTTGAAACCTTACCTATGAGATAAAGTCACGTATGTTATACTAGTTTAGTATTTAGATCAGTCAATTACTAATACTATTTTCTGTATTAGTCTGTGCCATGTTTTCTTGAATTTCACTTTGCTAATTGAAAACTTTGCTAAAATCTTTAAGACAATATTTAAATTTAATTAAAGATCAAATGAGTAAAATTTGAATGATAGATTTAATTTTAAAATGTATATAAAAATGCATTAAAAAAAAAAAAAATAAAAATAAAATAAAATTGGTCCGAGACAACTCAATTGGTCAGACAAACTCTCTCATATAAGCCCCTTTCTCAAAATTACTTAGCCCTGTGTTTTCCATTTGCTAGTTTTCGTGTTTTGAGGTACATTTTATTATTATTGAACATATCATCAAAATTTGTCATAACAATAACTTTTCCTCGGCGGGGAATCGAACCCCGCCTCTCTCCGTCCACGTTTAATCTTATTTTTTCAGGAACTAGATTTTCCCGGGAAAACTGCTTATATCGTTGGATTCGTATTTAAATGAACTACATTTTAGAAATTTCCGAAAGTTCCCAAAACAATTATTTGAAATGCAGATATGCATCACAAGAATGATTCCCGTTTATCTTTTTACCACAATCAAAACAGAATATTTGTATTTGAGGAATACAAATAGGAAACTTGTTTTATCATGTTGCTGAAGAGAAATAATAAGATTTGATCCAACCACTAGATTGTTTCAGGACTATGATAAAATCAAGAACAAATTTATTCATCTGACGAGTTCTGATCAAATAACTAATTTAACCATAACCCTGTGTCATAAATTATAATTAACTGAAGAATTACTAAACATGACAATGATATAATAAAAGTCATACTAAAGACCTTTCTAACTTACATTGGCTTTGTGGATTTAAATAAAGTGAATAGTTCTTAAAATGTTAACATGTGTATTCTAATAAAACAATGTCTAGAGATCAAGTAATCTCAGATCACAGTGTTTTAATTGTGTCGTGGCAATACTGATATTATTTAGAATAAAACATCCATCTATCCGTTGGCTTTATTAATTGTTTTCAAAGTTTATTTTAATTAAACTGATCTATTATCGGTTTTAATTAAAGAAAATTAATATTGGTGTTCATCAATAGTTCGTCCGTCGGTACTTGTTAGGGAGAAAATTAATATTGGTGTTTATCAATAGTTGTTAGGGTTTGTGTGGAAGGTCAAAATTGTGTGAAGATAGAAACCCTCTTTAGCTAGATATATCTGATTTATTACCCTCTGTGAAAATTATTTGGTTAATTGTCTTGGGTCTATTAAAGGGGGTGAGTTGTACTTGGGTCCGGCATTTTCCTCCTCTCTGATTTTCTGACCTTAATGAGGCTAAAGGGACGATAGGGCGCTTTGTTAAGGGATGACTGAAGGAGGCAAAGTGGAAATGGTAGAGGTCAAGTACTCTGGAATCCAAACCCTTCTTGTTGAAATCTTAATGCCGCATCTTCTTAACCCACAGCCTTACGACCTTCCAGCCTCTGTTAAATTTGACTCGCAAATTAATTTTCACTCATGATCTTACCTCTTAAGAAAAGTTCTCTGTCTTCCCTAGTTTAGATATCATGTAAAATAGAAAAAAAAATGTAATATAGTGTGGCACATATTTTCCTTGCGAATCCTATCACGCAATTTATAAATGGTATTTTACAACCCATTATTTTCTCATTAATTTGTTTCACCAGTTTGCTCCCAAGCTTACTGAAAGTAACGGAAAAGCTATCTGATCGTTCTGAGGACCGATAAATTTTTATGTCTCAAATTAAAAAAAAAAAAAATCGTTCTCTTTGTCTGTAGTTTATTTTTTGCAAACCAATACCTTATTCAATTTCAATTAAAATTTGAATGATAGGTAATTAGCCCCTCATTAGTCCCATACATGTTTTAACCTTCTGCGCCTATTTGCTTTTAATTTATGTCCGCACAAATCTACATATATTTTCATCTAGATTCTCAAAAGTAATCATCTGATTTTTAAGAAATTTGGATGTATTGCTAAATGTACCCCGCAGATGGTCCAATAATAGTTTTATCCGATTGCGCTCTTTAAATTTAAAAAAAAGGTGGTAAAATTAAATGAATTAGACAATAATGTGTTCTAAAAGCATAACGATAAAGTATACGTGATAGAACCTGAGGAAGCTATGTGCCACACTAATTGGTAGATTATTCTTGAGATCAGCATATTATTATTTATATTTTATTTTCACGAATAAAAGTATTAATTTAGCAATATTTAATACGCTCAGGTGGTTAAAATTAATCTGGGGCTATCTACGGTTTTTTATTTATGTGTAATTTGAAGATATATAAGTAAATAAGTGTAATTCTGTGTGCGTATGGAAGAAAAATAAAAGGGCGCAGAATGTTACAACTCATATGGGACAAACAATGGGCTAATTGTTACCTAACACAGGAGTAGTTTTAAGATATTATTGGAAAATTGTTTTTCTCCGATTTTTTTCATTTTATAAAGAGGAAAATTACTGAAGACATTTGTGCTCAATTATAGGCCTCGGTTTGCTCATATTGGCATATAAATGATATTTTACAAGAGATCCCAAGATTACTACTTAGGATAATGATTAAAGGCGTATCAAATAATCTGCATTCCTCATTATAATATATACATAATACATAAGCCCTACTATTGAGACTACCTCTTAATAGTAATCATCTTGTCAATTTAACCATATATCTATGGTCCTTGACGACAAGTTTATTTTTTCATTAGTCTATATTGATTGGTCAGTTCAATGGTCGATTTATGGAGGTTTTCCGTTTTATATGTGTACTTAATATATAAACAAACACTTATTTTTCACAATAATTTAAAAATAAGTGTTTTATGTACTTCATTGGGAACATTCTCTAACAATAGAGTCAAGTATTGAATAGTTCGACGAGACGAATTACAAAAGCTCTAGCGAGAGAACAGAGTCTCTATACGACAATACAAGTTAGATAGACGTATTGTGTGAGTAGGGTGGACATGTATCTCACCTATAAATCATTATCAGTCTCGCCCTATTAATTCCATTGCAAGTTTTGAATTGTTCCTTTCAATATTACATTGATTTGTTGTCCAGTCACTAAAAGGGACAAAATCAATTAAATTTATGTTTTAATACTAACATTAATTTTTTTTTTCTATTAATTATTAAAAAGTGGAAACCTTTTAATATGTACGAATGGAGTCCGGATTAGCAAGGTTTTTAAAAAATAACTTAAATAATAATTTGTAAAAATGTTTTTATTAACATATTATGTATTTGATAATACCAGCAATGACAGTAAGTCGCTAATAACCAATCTCCTAAAACGACAAGTATTTCAGACTAAATCTTTTATAATATTAATAAAGAAAAAATTATTAATATAAAAATTCCATTTTTCAAAACTGGTCTTATTTTCAACTTTTTTTTTTTTTTTTAATTTTTAATTCTTTTTAACCGACCTTATTATTTACATATACGTTGAAATATGACGTCATGGAAAAGCGATGTAAAACCATGTCACGCGGGGGAAAGTTTCGTGACTTGTTATGATAAATATCAATAAATAGAAAGGGAGAAAACCACTTAAAATGTAAACTTAGTCACTGAGACAACCCAACTGAATCAAGAGGGGAAACTTTGATTTACAGAGTCCATAACAACAGACACACACCTGCCCTCGCACACAACTAGCCTCTACGCGGATTTTATTAATGTTTCTTCTTTTTTACGTCCGTTTGCAAAACCAAGTAATTTCCTACTTTAGCTGTTGAGTTAGTCTGTCTGTCTGTCTCTCTGTCGTTAACCTGTCAGTATCTCCGAAGGTACCCAACACAGAAATGTATAACTTTACAATTGTGTAATAACCCAAAAACCGAAAGAAAATAGGGAAACCCCAATAAATAATCCACCAAAATGAAAGGGGTTGACATTTTATTTTAAACGGAAATGCATCTGAGTTAAATGAGAGTGAAGGGCGCTATAAGTATAAATATATATTGGTTTGGTAAATATATAG
>KZ651320.1:468731-481384 GCA_001010745.2 Gerris buenoi | reverse complement strand
TTCTGTATTCTTCACCTTAGTTGTTTCTATGTGCAAAATTTGGAGAAGATTGAATGACGGGAAGTGGTTCAAAATTGGGGTAATAGGTGTGCGATGAAACTTACAAAGCAAAGTAATATAAGACCAGTAAAAATGCATTAACACTACTAGCAATAATCTGTTAAAACTTAACCAAGTAATAACTAAACTTTTAATGAAAGCAATTCTTGAACTTAAATAATGCAACTGAAAATTACTGAAAAACTTTCATAACGGATGTCAGTTAAAATGGCAACCAGTAATAACTAAACCGTTCTGTCAAAATTGATTTGTTTATATCCAAAATAAATTAAAACTAATATTGATATTCCAAAGAGCACAAGATAGTGTTGATCAACTACTAAATTAATAACTTAGATTGAGAAAGAAAAATGTATTAAGAGATAATTTATTTATTAAATAAAAGAATACAATTATTGTTTTGTATAGATTTATTTATTTATTTATTTTTTTTAACAACTGAAGAAATATCATTTAAATAAACCCACCTGATACCACAAAAAATAACCAGTTCTTTTATTTCTACCCGAAAAATAAATAAAATAAATAAGTAATAAAAAAAGGAAAAAAAAAACAAGCCCACAACTGAGGATTCTGATTAATCTTGAAAACGTCTTGAAGAAACAAAAACAAAAAATACGACTTAAGAAGAAAGGAAATAAGAAAAATTTAACGAATGGAGAAAAAAGAAGACGGGAAAGAAAAGCGACGACACTGACTAATTTCCAAGACTTGGTTTAGTTCTTCCAATTTAAGTTACTTTCCCTTAAATCGCAGCCCACTTTCTTTCGAACCCTTAAAATAAAGTGTTTCAAGAAAACCAGGGTGAAAAAACTCAAGCCCAAAAGAAAAGTTACTCATTTTCTTTATTAGACTTTTTTCTTCTAAACCACTTGGTATATTTTTGACCTGAGGTAGAAATCTTAACTTTTTTTACTTAAGAATGGCCGAAGAAGATGTCAATTCATACATCTACATAAAAATTAATAGTTTTATAGCATATCACATAAATATATAAATGTAATTCCCCATTCCATTGTTTATCATCGCTTAGAAATTATTTATGTATGAATTCAAGAATATATATATCTTAAATGATCTTCATGTATAAAATATATATAAAATTATCTTTAAGTACTTATATTGAACACTGTAATGCACCACAACTATCATCTCTAATCATAACTATCTCTGAATTTGGGGACACCCCCAAACGATTTCGATTTAACAATTTTAAAATTTAGTTAATTTAAATAAAAATCTTTTTATTAGTTTTTTCTTTATTTAAAACTGTAAATATACATACTTATATTACTCACTTCACTTATATTACTTGGTATAGTGTTTTCCATTCAGTAGTTGTTTCGAGTTTTCTTAGTTACTCTTCTTTTACTTCACCATAAAATGTACCTCCCTGGAAAAATTAACACTACTAGTACGTATGTAAGTACGTTTCTAAGTAACTAAGTAAGTATGTAAGTCAGGTAGGCTAAGTAAGAATATAAGTAATCTAAGTAACTAGTGCGTACTACTAGCAAGTATCTAATAGGGTGGGGCGAAAAAACTCATTTTTTTATTACGAAGTTGTAATAGTGCGGAAAAGTTGCGAATTACATAGACTAAAAGAAGGGAAAAAATTATCAAAATCGGTTGACATCTTCCGTTCTCGCAAGGGCCTTAAAGTTTGACAAAATTTAGAAATAACTTGATTTTTGCGATTTTTTTTTAATTTTGGAAATTGATTTTTTCGTGATGTAATAGTTGGTAACGTCATCAAATACAGCCTAAAAACATTGTGTTTTAATTTGGTTGAGATCAGTTGATATCTTCCGGTCGCGCATAAGCCCCAAAATTAGCCCAAAA
Source organism: Gerris buenoi (assembly GCA_001010745.2). Taxonomy (NCBI): domain Eukaryota; kingdom Metazoa; phylum Arthropoda; class Insecta; order Hemiptera; family Gerridae; genus Gerris; species Gerris buenoi. Next base: position 479,482 of record KZ651320.1, on the reverse strand, counting down.
TTTTAAAAATTTCACATTTTTACGTGTTTTTTTATATCTTGAATAAAAAATTTTTTAAACGTAATAGTTACAGTATTTTTATTTTTGAACATAAGAACATTGCGTTTTGTGAATAAATGGAACACTTCCGGTCGAGCAATGACCCCAATTCTATAGAAATACAGTACCTGAAAAAGGATAGTTAGGCCTATGACATGATGGGTGATAACAGTAACAACGGGCATGGTAATTTTGCGATTTGCTCTATATATTTGAAAAGCTTAAATATTTAAGTAACAATATAGTTTTTAACAATAAACTAAAATTATTTTTTTTTGAGGCTTCCGTGACGAGTTTTACACAGCGATCAACAGCGTGCGTGTGAACTGAGTATTGCTTTAAACCAGTCAGGGAGCGAGTCACTAGCGATTTTAGCTCCTATTCACTGATTTCTGCCAACTATGGACGAGAAGATAATTCACAGTCTATCCAGTTAGTCATATCTTAGTATTCTTGAGTGGATTTTTGGTGGTGTGAATGTTCTTACTGGTTTCTATTTCACCACATGTTTGATCAACACAGACGGCCTGAAACTTATTTGCCAAGCAATACAATCTACCAGTTATTTGCCAAAACCTTTGCCTGATGTCATCGTCCCTGTGATCAAATGGTTTTATCGCCCACCCAAAACACTTAGTGTTAGCCATGACTTAAGATGCAAAGAAACACATGAGAGAGCTCGAAGTTCGAAGAATTCTGATGCAACAAGGAAAACAGTAAGAACAATCCCTGACTGGTTACCAGCAATTCCCAGTTCACACGCAGGCTTATGAACGCTGTGTAAAACTCGTCATGAATCTCGAGATGGATTTATAAGCACCATGTTGCTGTCCAGATCATCAATGCCTAACTTCACCAGCGAATCAGTCATCAAAGTACCTTCGGCTACAAAATAGAGAACAGTACTAATGGACAGGTTCAATGGTTCAACTAACATGGACAGTCAGAACTCTGTTTTTATCTTTTTTTTAAGTTATTTTAGTTTATTGTTAAAAACTATATTGTTACTTAAATATTTAAGCTTTTCAAATATATAGAGCAAATCGCAAAATTACCATGCCCGTTGTTACTGTTATCACCCATCATGTCATAGGCCTAACTATCCTTTTTCAGGTACTGTATTTCTATAGAATTGGGGTCATTGCTCGACCGGAAGTGTTCCATTTATTCACAAAACGCAATGTTCTTATGTTCAAAAATAAAAGTACTGTAACTATTACGTTTAAAAAATTTTTTATTCAAGATATTAAAAAACACGTAAAAATGTGAAATTTTCAAAATTTTGGGCTAATTTTGGGGCTTATGCGCGACCGGAAGATATCAACTGATCTCAACCAAATTAAAACACAATGTTTTTAGGCTGTATTTGATGACGTTACCAACTATTACATCACGAAAACATCAATTTCCAAAATTTAAAAAAAAATCGCAAAAATCAAGTTATTTCTAAATTTTGTCAAACTTTAGGGCCCTTGCGCGAACGGAAGATGTCAACCGATTTTGATAAAAATTTTTTCCTTCTTTTAGTCTATGTAATTCGCAACTTTTCCGCACTATTACAACTTCGAAATAAAAAAATGAGTTTTTTCGGCCCACCCTAGTATATCTACACAATCTAAATGAATATATTTTTGGTACAATGCTTACTCGGTCTTCGCTCAAAAGAGTATTTATGTTGCGTATAAACATTATTTACTCGCTCTCTTTTTATACGAAGTTAAAAGGTTAGATAGATCAAACGGGTTAAATAACACGATCTTGTTAGTAACCGGGTTGCACAAAAACAGAAACGCGGTAGCAGATGCCGCAGCTTATTCAAAAATTATTTTTCTTTGAAATGCTCAGTTTTCCCAAAAAGAATCTTTGATGGGGTTATAAAAGCTTAAAATAATTGTGTAGAACATAGCTTCCGTTCTTCTTTATAGGCAGAGTATTATTAAAAATATTTAAGAATTTTTTTTTCAGACAGCGTAGGTTTATTCACACAGTTTAATATTAGAAACTCTAAGTTCATCAATTCAGTTTTCGGTTAAAGCTTATTCCATTTAAATTTCTAAATTACAAAAATAGTCTACTACATTTCTTTTTATTTTCTCTTTAATTTACAAGGGTATGTTTTATAATTAATTTAAAATAAAAAAGTGGAAGTTTTTATTCCAGGTGGGTGATAGTTAAAGGGATTTGTGTCAAAGGATAAATTAAGACGAAGAAAGAGTGGAAAAGGATAGGTTGAAGGGTTTGGAAGGTTCTAATTTTGAACAACATTAATCCCTTTGTTAAACCCTTGAAAGTGCTCTTTTCCTCTAGACGAATATCCTTAAAAACGACAAATCCTATTAAACGTCTCTTATATTTAACTTTGTCTTATATTCATCTCTTTTTTTTATCTCTGACTCTCTTTCTAAAGGACAAATGAGGTTTGATTCATTTAAGAAATTCTTCTCATGTTTTTTTTTTTTTTTTTTTTTTTTTTTTTTTTTTTTTTTTGTGGGATTCTTCCCTGTTAACAATGTTAGAATAGTTAAAGGAGTGGAATTTCCTTTCTATGTTTCATAGTAGAAGACAATTTTTTTACTGTCTCATTAAAGGTTTTTTTTTTTGTAATTCTTCCTTCCCTGTCACATCTTATCTTGTTTTCATTCGTAGAGCTTTTTTTTAAAAAAAAAAATCTTTATAAATTAAAAAAAAAAAAAAAGAATGCTGAGTTTTTATTGTTGGTTGAATAGGTAAACTAGATGAAAAATTATGATTAAATATTATTTACATTTACCCAGTGGTTTTGCATCTGGCCTGGAAAAATGCATTCTTAACTTTTTAAAAAAAAAAAAAAAAAGCTTGCTTAAGTTGATTGCTAGTGTTTGCAAATAGAAGATGACTAGAGCGTGCTTATTTCTAAAGTCTTTTCTTATCAATTTCGTTTGTAATAAAATCACTGGGAACCTCTTGAATTTATTAATCAATCGCTCAGTTTTGCATTGTCGTAGATTCTACTTCAATTCTAGAAGCCCGAGCACTTTTGAGTGGTACTTTACACAGAATCCCTTTATAAATTCCTATCGGGGTAAAAAAAAATATTAAAGATTGTTTGAATTTGATTTTATCGAAAGAGCATTGAGTTCTTGCTTATTATTTTTACTTCCACATTAACGTAGTAAATATACAAAGAAAGAATACATAGTAAATATACGAAGAAAGTATCGATTTTGAGATATTGACGACATAAACCATAGAAAAAATGGTCTTAAAAAGATGTCTTTTGTCTGTATAGACGCTTGGAACTTAAAAACTCGTTCGCTGATTTCGATGAAAATTTTGACATACATGTTTAGGATAATAATATCCCGAGGTATAATTGAGAAATTAATTTTGAGCTCTTATTTTTGGGCCTCAACCCTTCAGAAACTTCAAAAATTGTGATAAAAATATTTCTCAGAAGCAGTTCCAACTGTTTTAAAGTCCATTAGATAACAATTTATAATTATGCATACATAATAATTTATGCATTTAAGTCGTTTCCCCGGGACAAATCCAATGTTTGAGCTACATGATTATCTATTCGTCAATAATTGATAAAAAAATTAAAAAAATGTATACGATTTAGTTGTAAACCACCTGTAGAATTTAATATTTTGAGTTAGTTCTTTAAGGTCCCTTGAAACAAAAAAGCTGTTTTTAAGACAAAATCTATTTGATGTTAGTAGTCTGCCACTAGTGCATCTTAGAGCAGTGGTTCTTATCCTTTTGGTAACCACAGCCCTCTTAAAATCTCCAAATATAATATATATACATAGTACCTAAATACCTTTTGAGGCCCCCCAGGGGGCCGAGGCCCCGGTTAAGAACCAATGGTCTAGAGTGTTGAGCATAAACCAGAAGACCAATTTCGATAAAATGTTGCATGCATTTTCATAAAATCATACCCAAAAACTCCCCAATATTTCTTTTGAATTGATAGTACTCTTGACCTGGCAGTAATAAAAAAATTATATGTAAATAAAACTAATTTGCAATAGAACAATCTTAATAGGTGACAATTTAGTCTAAAAAATAGATACTTATTTTCTCCATTCATGGATATGTAGTGAATAATGGATAATGTTTTTGGACATTGCATCCACGTATTGACATTTCAATAATTTTGCATGAAGTGGTGAAAATCAGTATACATTTGTCTAATTGATATAGTAAATCGATCTTAAGGTGTGAAATTATGAAATATTAATTTATTTTGATTGTCATTTGGTCCACTAGGAGGTCTTTTATCACATATTATATAAAATTTAGAACTTCTATTGCTGAAATATAGTACTAAAATGAATACCAGTGAAAACCAATCTACCTCTTATTAAATTCTAACTTCCTGACACAATATTTAATTAGCGTCACATTTTTCATTTGGTTTTTTGCGTGACGGAAATTTCTTCTGTCCCCCAAAGTTAAAACATATTAATGCTAAAAATAAGATAATGTTAGATTACTTACAAGCAAAAAATTAAGAGAATCAGTATTTTTCTACAATTACACATTGTACAATGAACTATGTAATTTACTACATCGTGTTCTTTTGTAAGTTGCCCTTCGATCCTAGCCAACATAATTACTCGTCTCACTAAAAGTCAATTTGTTTTCTACTTCCCAGTAGACGGTGCCACGTCTAACTGTCGATTTAGAAGATGTTATATATATATATATATATAAAACATATATATATATATATATATATATATATATATATTAAATTTTGCTTGTGTTATGAAGTTGTATTATGAAATGTGTTCCTTGCAATAAATATAGCTGTTTATTTCTTTCCTTGTGGAGAACAAATTCAAATATTTTCATTGGGTAAAAAGAATTTAACAATTGCTTTGCTAGAGCTTAGAGGAAGGAAAATATGATAATTCAATTGCGATAAGTAAAGGTCAATTTATATTTTTAGCTCAGAAAATAATATTAAAAGGATCCATTTATTTCTAGTGCCCTTAGTGCAATTAGATGAGCAACTTATTTCAACAACAAAAACGGATAACAAACTTTTTCATTTTTAGTTAATACATAACGATAAATTATAAACTCTTTTTGGCATCCTAATGTAAACAGAATTAAAGGAACTATCTTTTATTTTATAGAACTGTTAGGATCAATATCTAATAGCATTTTTAGGGATAGAATTAAAAACTCATAACTGACAGATTTATCAGTGGTACAGAAGCAAAAACCTCAGTTGCAATATTTGACCTGAACATACATGCATACATACAAACATTGCAAGTTAAATAAAAGCTTGTAAAATGTCTGATAGAATTCGCTTCAACTTAGAATCGTCATTATTAATTGACGAGGAATTGAGGAATTATTTTAATTGATAGAATTTTCAATGGAAGAATTACATTAATTGATATAAAAGTGTATTATAGAATTAACAAATTCAGCCTTCTTCTTTATTTGCAGCCTTCTTCCATGTCCTATTGTCTTATCGTGGATAGTTCTAGATTGTTTGGGAGGCAATTCCCTTTAAAAAACAGATGAAATGTTAATAAGAATTGTTATTATCATAGCTTGTCTCTTTAATTGTTAAATTAAAACGTTAGCTAAATTAATCAAAAGTGAAGATCAAAATATGCGACTATGAAGTTCATTTTTCACCAAGTTTTCTCTAAAAGATATTATAAATGATTACTATTTTTCTTTCTGTCTTTAGTTTCGTTTTGAGTTATGAATGTTGGTAATTTATGGTAAACCAAGTCCTTAACGGAATAAAATATAGCACACAAAATGTAGTATTATAAATAAAAACAATGAGAGTGGCAATTCACTAGAATTAATGCTAAACCTAAGCTAAGCGCATTTATTAAAGTACAAAAAAATTCCGCATCCAATTAATATATTAGCAAGCTATTATACTAAATTAAGCTGTCTCTAATGCAGACTGTTTGGCTAAGAGCTTATGCTTAGCAGAGCGTTTCTGTTTGTATTATAGCATTATGGATTGAGGCTATCTGAGTGGTTTCTTGTCCTCAGCGGAGTGCATAAGAGATTATTCGAAAATAACAAACTCAAAAGTAAAATACAATTTATTACATATACCCAACGTCCACCGTACAATGATTAATTATCGCTTCAACAGCTTTCGAGTTGTTGTCTTTTTAGGTTGAAATATCTAAACTATTATCTACTTTAAACCCGTTTAGTTAAAGAAGGTCGTTTTGTTAAGACCTAGATTTTCATAATGACCCTTGTTAGAAGAATAATAAACAACGAAAAGCTTCTTTACAAAATGAACGCATAATTTTCAAATTATCTTTCGGCCTCTCGGCCATTATCAGTGCCTTCATTCAAATTAGGTTTCATCAGGCCAGTGCGATCGAAGGGTTACTTACAGTACACAAGTACCGTATAAAAAGAAACAGTCATCAATAAAAATTCCAGAAGTACTTATGTAACCCCATACTGTTATTAGCTGGGTACACGAGGGAAGTTTTTTTGCATTGATAAATCGTTCCAGTAAATCGGTATAAAATATTGTTCAGATAAAACGAGATTTCGACACTAACAAGTAGTATTATTTAAACGATTTGTTGTAACAAATTAATCGGTTAGTTAATTGGTTCATGTGTCGACAAACGTTTTATCTTGAATTAAGATATATAATATGTCAGTGGCTGAACCTTCGGATTTCTAACAAAATATGGCCGATTTTTTTTTACATATAAAACCTACCAACACTGATCTTTGATAAATTTGTCTAAACTATCTGTCACCAATTCCTCTTCATGTGTGTGTTACTACTCAGATAATTTGGACTAATTTTGTCACAATAATTCGTTTATCTTTAATTTTTAAGAAGGACATTTACCTCCAGATTTATCTCTGACATTTGACAAACCAGAGATAAATTGATCAAATTAATAAAATAAATTGATCAGATAATTCTTTCCGTGTTTACTCCAGCTATTTTTGGTACTGATGATGGGTGAGAAGTCGAACGGTAGTTTGGAAATTAAATATTAATCTTGTGGAGAGGTTTTTCGTAATTTTATTTTATTCCATTGATATTAAAAACACTTACGCTCTTATTCTTCTGACTCCTATTAGACAAAGCAATGAATGATCCTCCCATATTCTGTTTAAATACAAGATGAATAGGCTTACTACAGCCTGCTAAAAAAAAAATGTTTGATTCCACCAAGGCCTGATTAATATTTTAAAAGTAAAATATTGGCGTAAAATCAGAACTTGGTGCCCAACATGGTTTTATCAGAGAAATTATTGTCTAATACTTAATGAAGTCGTCGAATTAGTTTAATACTTAATTAAGTCTCTGTTTCATTGATGTTGGTATTTGGCGTCCTTTTTATAAGGCTGGGTCTGTTTGCCAAAAACTGATCTAGATTAGAGATAGGATCTAGATTGTTAAAATTACTCCATTCATGACTTAGAGAGAGAAAGGACAGAAAAGAGGAAAGTCTTATCTAATCTTAACCAAGAAAAGATATAGACTGCTACTCCACTAAAGGTTACTTCACTGATTCACTGTACAAAGTGGCTTTCAACCACTTTATTATTTAGTAAATGTAAGACAAATAGAAATGTGAAAGAACCATGGATTTTAGACAGAGGAGTAAGGTGTAAACTTCTTTGAACCATTAAAACTTATGTCTTGACTTTTTCAAATTTTTACTCAGCACTGAAAATACCAGTGGTCAAAGAAAGAAAATAGACATCATAAACTAGTTGTATAAGACAGCTATAATTTCTTTATTCTTTAGTAAAATTCACATCTCATTTGAATACCTTTATTTGCTCTCTATTTAACAGGTGAAATAAAGCACCTAAATCGTTCTTGTGATTAACTTATTCACACTTAACACGTAATTATAGCTATTATATTACAACCCGTGACTTTTGTATTGCATAAGTATAACAGAGCTAATAATATCTCAGAATAATAATATCTCTCTATTCCGAATGAATTATTGATTTTGACTGTTCTGATTCTTGCTTTCAGAAGGAACTGCCTAATAAATGTTCCATAAAATGTTTTCTCTCATAGTTTAACTTCACCTGTTTATGTTTGGATCAGAAGATATTTGTTTTTATTACTGGTCTTATATTACTTTGCTTTGTAAGTTTCATCGCACATTTCTTTTACCCCTAATTTTGAACCACTTCCCGTCATTCAATCTTCCCCAAATTTTGCACATAGATACAACTAAGGTGAAGAATACAGAAACCAAAATAATAATACTAAAAAAACAAAATGGTGTCATATTTCTTTGCTTTTTAAGTTTCGTCGCACGCCTATTACCCCATTTTTGAACCACTTCTCGTCTTTTAATCTTCTCCAAATTTTATACATAGAAACAAATAAGGTGAAGAATACAGAAACCAAAGTAATAAAAAAAAATTAAACATAAGACCAGTTTTCAAAAATGGAATTTTTATATTAATTATTTTAACATTATTAAATGTTTTATCTAGAATTTGTGTAGTTTTGTCCCTTGAGGTTGTTTTAGACTGTAATAACCTTTACAATCCTCTGCTGAATCAGCTAGTAAAGACAGAAATTGACTAAAGTTATGTTACTTAACTACACGACTCAGATTAAAATTGTACCTCTTTGAACTTTTACCTTTACACTAGATTGTTTTCTTAAACGTTTAACCCCAATATCAAATAAAATGTTACTCCACGTTTTATTTGTTTCATTTGTCGAGTTTTTCGAACGTTTTACGTTGCTTAGCTTAATGAAATTGGATGCCTTTAAGTCTACTAAGAGGTTAACACGTTGAAAATTCTTTTATCGATTTTCCACATCTTTTTCCTATTTCCCCCTTTACTATTTTCTGTTTCAGAACACGTCTATTAATGTCAACGACTTCTAGAAAGATTTATTTTTTTATTTCTCTTTAAACATTGAACTTGTTTATTTATGGAGTTAGGGTTAGAAATAAAGATTGTAAACCGTATAAGCGTATCCATGATGTAATTTAAGTAATAGCTTCACATTAAGACGCTAAGAGAGAAGTAGCAATAAAATTCTATGATCTTGTGTCTGGAATAGACCTAAGCTGTGCAGTAGGCGTTTTTATTTATTTTATAGACCTATCCTTAACTGCCTTTACTACTTAAATCTATCAAGCTTTTCGTGTCGTAGAGTTTTAAATTTATATTCTACACCATTTTCAAGTACTAACCTTGAATTTACTGTTCTGATTTGTGCTTACTATTGCGTAATCGAGTTACTACATTAGTACGAATTATTACCAGTATTACGAGGTATTGCGACAGTACGTAATTTAAATTTGCATTCAAGTAAAAATAAGTTTGCTAATTAGTGTGACACGTAATGCTTCCTTACCTCCTATCATTTGCTTTTACCATCCCATTATTGTATATAAACTGTATAATGTTTTACCCTTTTTGCTTTCTAACATACAAAGTTAACGGAAGATAATATGGGAACGAAAATGCTTTAGGTCTTCGATTTCGAAAATTCCAAGACAAAAATCCGTTTCAGACATTAGGGAAACATATTTGGTTCTGTGTCTGACTGTCTGTCGCTCAATGTTTGCGAACCAACTTATCTTAAAAACTGCTCGTCCGATTTAATTGGAATTTGTATGGTAGGTCATAATTAGCTTATTGTTGGTCCCATATAAGTTTCAACCTTCTGCGCTTATTTGTTTCTCTTCAACATGCGCACAAACATACATTTATTTACACCTATAGCTTCAAAAGTATGTACTTTTGAAGCTATGTAATCTATAAATCTCCTTCAATCTTCTTATACGTTCTACTCTACAAGTCCATTAATAAACCTCTTTAATTAAAATTTCTATTTAATTTAAGAAACAATTAATCTAAAACATCTATAATAATTTCTACTGATATATTTATTTTTTACATAAAAGTAGATCTATTAAATGATAAATTTATAAAGTTAAGAAGGAGTAAATTAATTATAAAAGTAATTTTATTTAGTCAAAACATGTCTGAACTTTTCAATCCTTTAGCCAAAATAGCTTAAAATAATTGATATCACAATGGAAATTAAATTATAAAATAGAAAATAGTGACACTGATTTATATTTTTATTATTTTTAAAACTCAAAATAGCTATTTAGCATTGCCAGTTATGTATTCAGAATAAATGTAAAAAAAAGAAATTAATAAAAGGAGTGTAAGGGGACAGATTGAACTTGACATTTTTTAATAAATGATTCAATTAAAGTTGGCATTTAAGTAAAATCTCGGGTAATTAATCACTCTAGGGCAGAGGGGAAAAGTCTGAGCGACATGTGTCCCAAATAGACGCCTTGTAACTATAGTTATAGGCAACAAGCTGACGTCTATAACCTTAAATCACTTCCGTTAAATTTCAATTTATTTCACATTTATATACGGGATAGTATCTAACTTAATACATACATTTTAAGAGGATTAAAGATATTGACATTTAAATGTACCATGTACAAACTGACAAAGTTTTTTTTTGTATTTTTAATAAGATAGTTCGATTTTGCATTTTATACTTTCCTGAGGGTTGATCGATCTCTATTCATCATCACGTTCATAAAATTCAATTTAAATTAATGTTTATAGTAACAGTATAAAGTAACTTATTTTTTTGACTATGAAAGATTCTTTATACTGTTATTTTCTTTGAGAAAATGACGCCCATTAATATTAAAATGATTTAAACAAAAAAAAAA
>KZ651320.1:447620-466152 GCA_001010745.2 Gerris buenoi | reverse complement strand
CGATCAACCGTTTTCGAGATATAGCGTGAAGAAGCGGGAGCGTGCATGTTTACTTTCCCATAGAAAGAGAAAGTATTGTGATGGTACAAAGATTCGATCTTGAGATTTTATGAAAATACACGTTTAGAGGTTCAATGAGTCCAAAAAAGAGGTTTTTAAGGAATGTCTGTTCGTCGTCAGTCAGTCGTTTGTCTGGCGTCTGAGCAGACGCGAGGAGCCTAAACTACTGGGCCGATTTTGACGAACTTTGGCATACATTTACAGAAAATTCATATTTTGTGGCGAAATCAAGAAATTAATTTTAGCCCCAAATTTGGGGGCACTACCCCCCGAAAACTCATAAATAAAACATGAAAAAAATATATCTTGAAAACTGTTCTGACGATTTCGATTAAAAAATTCTAATATGTAGTCTATTTAATTACGAATCTAACGATATATGTCGTTATACCGGTAAACTTCTAGTTCCAGAGAAAATAGCTTTAGACGTGGATACGGAGACAGGCCGGGTTCGATTCCCCGCCGAGGAAAAGTAGTTTTTATTATAAAATTAGAACAAATATTAAAGCATAAATAAATGTACCTATGAAAACATGATAACTAATAAATTATGGGATTATGGAAAACACTGGGTAACGTAATTATGAACTCATTTTTCAGAAATATTGTCTGAGAGGTCACGGACCGATTTTTTAGTAGGTAAAATACTGTATATACTGAGGTACTATAACTATAAATGCATTTTTCTTAGTAGTTATACTAAAAAATTAAATTCCAAATGATTATTTTTTGGTTAAAAGATTGTTCATTTATAAAACTGTTATACGCGTTTCGCAATTGACGGCGTGCTTAATGTTTCTTCTCTTCGTCCTCGTCTTCATCAATATTTGAGGAGGACTACTTGAGATTATTTTCCTTGGAACTAGATTTTTTACCTGGAAAACGACATAAATAACTTTCTTAAAGACGATTTCATAAAAATGTAACCCAGTGTTTTCCATAATCCCATAATTTATTAGTTATCATTTATTAGTTTTCATAGGTACATTTATTTATGATTTAATATTTGTTCTAATTTTATAATAAAAACTACTTTTCCTCGGCGGGGAATTGAACCCGGCCTGTCTCCGTATCCACGTCTAAACTATTTTCTCTGGAACTAGAAGTTTACCGGTATATCGACATATATCGTTAGATTCGTAATTAAATAGACTACATATTAGAATTTTTTAATCGAAATCGTCAGAACAGTTTTCAAGATATATTTTTTTTTCATGTTTTTTTATGAGTTTTCGGGGGGTAGTGCCCCCAAATTTGGAGCTAAAATTAATTTCTTGATTTCGCCATAAAATATGACTTTTCTGTAAATGTATGCCAAATTTCGTCAAAATCGGCCCAGTAGTTTAGGCTCCTCGCGTCTGCTCAGACCCCAGACAAACGACTGACTGACGACGAACAGACATTCCTTAAAAACCTCTTTTTTGGACTCATTGAACCTCTAAACGTGTATTTTCATAAAATCTCAAAATCAAATCTTTGTACCATCACAATACTTTCTCTTTCTATGGGAAAGTAAACATGCACGCTCAGCTTCTTCACGTTATATATCGAAAACGGTTGATCGTACAAAAAAAATGTTTATATCCAAACTTGTTGGGAATTCTGTTATACGTAAGTTTTGATATAACTTCTTAAGACCTCAGACTAACCGGAAGCGAGATTTTCGCAAAAAAATGATTTTCCACACCTTTGCCCTTCGATATCTCGAGACGCACATGGGTGAGCATGAGACTTTTTGGTGCTTCATTAGAACATCAAAGTGAAGGTCTATGCAAAAATTCAGCTTGCTTTCTCTCATTCCGCAGAGGAAGTCTTATTTCCCTGGACTATTATACCTATACCTACAGATATTTATAACTACATAATTGATAAATTAATATTTTTATATTTTGCATTAAAATATAAAAACATGCAGAAATTATAATTAAATACAGATTTCTCACTTTAAACACAACTCATTGCATTTTAAATTAAACCTTTAACATATTGTAATATTTAACCAACATTATAAATTAAAATATTTTCCATTCAAATCATTCTTTTGCACGTAAATTTAATCATTCATACCTCAAATTAAACATTTTACTGTTCCAATTCTACTTTTTGTTTTAAATTTAATCTTAAACAATTAATATTAAATCAGTACATTTTGAATTAAACATTTGCACTTCAAATTCAACCTTTTACACATCAAATTCAACCTTTTCCATTTCAAATTCAACTCTTTGCATTTTAAATTCGTCCTATAACACTTTTACACATCAAATTTAACCTTTTGCACTTCAAGTTCAACTCTTTGCATTTTAATTTCGTCCTTTAACACTTTTAGACATCAAATTCAACCTTTTGCACTTTAAATTCAACTTTTAACACATAATATTGAATCATTACATTTTAAATTAAATATTTACACTTCAAATTCAACCTTTTACTTATCAAAGTCAACCTTTTGCACTTTAGATTCTACCCTTTTACTTATCAAATTCAATCCTTTACATATTAAATTCAACCCTTTAAATTTTAAATTCATACTTTTATCCTTCAAATTTAACCTTTTAAACATAATTGTTAGACAATTAAATTTTAAATTAAACGATTTACAAATAAAATTACCCTTTTACGCATAGTATTGAAACAGTATACTTTAAATTATCCAATATTTAACCTTTTGCACTTTAAATTCAATTTGTTTCAGATCAAATTCAATTTGACCTATTAAAAAAAAAACTATAATATAATCATAAGTTAACCTTAAATTATGATAAGTTAACTAAATAAGTTAACAGGGTAAACTCATAATACGTTTTATTATATGTACCTACTATGTAAAAATGTATCGGTTTTTTTTTATACCGCTTTGGCAGCACGCATATGTATCGTATTGTATCTTGGTTCTACAATAATAAAAATGTTAGAATGTTCAAAGTAGAACACATACAATGCGCAGTACACCTAATAAAACTCATTATAGAGAGAAAACACTTAATTTAAAAAAAAAGTAATCATGTCCCACATGTCCTTCTAAAAAGGATTGCTAACAAACACAGAAAAAAATTATTGAAATTTCTTTTTAAAAATACTATTTTCAAAATTTTTAATTCGATGTGTAAAATTATTGTATATAGATGACAGAATTACATATTATACCCAATTTTATATTTGGCAAAGGAATTCTTCGTAAAGAAAGGTAATATCAAATACCTCTATTTTTGATATAGTAAAAGAAGAGAGGAATATACAATAGGTAAAAGAAGAAAGGAAATATATGAATAAACAGCAAATATTTCTTGATACTTTATATTTGACATATATTGTCACGAAGGAATAAGAGATGTCAGTCAGTGTAATAACAGCAGAATCCAAATAAGCCAAAAAGAAGGTTTTTTTCTGACAATTTCTTTTTGTTCGTAAATTTATTTTTAACAATAGGTATAAAAACTTTACATTCTTCTTTCTTAGGGTTAAAGGTTGATACCTTGAACCTTAAAATTTACAACAGAATGTTTTTGTTTTTTTTATTTAGGGTGTATCTACAATAAAACTACCACCTATGGTTTTCATTTTAACAACTTTTGAGATCTTAAGAAAATAAACTTTTTTATTATTGACTGAGAGTAATAGTGATCAATAAAAATGAACTATCTGCAAAAATATAATATGGAAGAAAAAATACAAATACGAAATAGAAATAGTAGTGAAAGTGAGGTGTATTGAAAAGATAAAAAATAAAATAATAATAACAAATTTTTCTACCAGTTAGAGTGGCAAATAGCTTCCTCGTGTCATATGGTGCATATTTTTACTTCGCAATGAATTTATGCTTTTTAAAACCCATTAAAAAATCGAACTAGTAGTTTTTAAGATATGTTGGTTCCCAAATATTGAGTCACAGGCCGACAGACGTGGGACCAAATTTCATTAAAATTGGTTCGCAAAAATTTGATAATAAAAAAAAAAAAAAAAAAATGTTTTCTGTTATTTGAAACAGATTTCGGTCTTGGCATTTTTGAATCGGGTTTGTTCAATGGGACTACGTCTTCGGGTGTAAAAGCAACCCGGAATAATAATAATAATAATAATAAGCTGTTGGTCAAGAAATTTTGTTCCTAATACTAGGAAAGAAAATCTTTAGGAGAGTTCATGGCATTATGGCGTCTAGTTGAGTGGATCTCAAGGATTGGGTTAACATCACTTGATCCGATATCCTCTGTCAAACTTAACCTGATGCCACAAACCTTCACTTCGGTCATAGTAATTTTCTCAGTGTTATTAATACATAACATCTACAAAATCTCGGTCAAAATAACCAACTCAGCGAAATTACGATGTATATCTACATCAAATTATAATTTTTAACTAACTCCTCTTATAATTTTTCTCTTGCTTTTCCCATAGTGCTTTATCATGTCAGTTTTCGTGTCCTAATTACGGTGAAGGCTTGCGGGATAACGAGTTGCTTGGGTTGGCAACTAAATGGCCCTAGGGCCTGAGCAGCCTACATAGGTAAACATGACCTGGCCTAACATTGCCCAAGGATTCGATAGCCCACCTCCATCCTCTTGCCTCCTAACAAATATAAACTCGTATCAAAGTACACAGTACACTAGCCCCTATCTGGTTTCAACACCGTTCCATGTTGACTAGTAATATATAACCTCGTTCATCTATTTTATATATTTTTTCCTTCTTCGGTCTCCCGCAGGGATCGATTTTGTTTACTCTTCTATTTTATAAAGCAGAGAATACACGTACACATGTATTTTTAAACACACCCGTAATTTCTGTGTTAGTACTCCTTCACTTATCTTTTTCTATGGTCCTTTAAAACTTTTTCGAGAGGCAAATATTTGAAGTAAACCGGTTTATACAGCTGAAGAGATAAAACCTCTGGATAATTTACGTTTTTGTTTCCTTAGCGTTTTATTTAATGTTTTTTCAGTGAGGAACTTTAATTATCTAAATGTATAAACATTAATTAATTTTAATCCCATTCCTAAATTTTATAAATTTAAACAGAAATAGTGATTAGCTAAGTAAGTAAATTCTGGTACTAATTATTATTTGTGTTACCTACTTGTTTAACAAAAATTATTTACTAAACTTTAGTTATTTTTTTAATTACGATATCAAGGAACACACAAAAACCCTTACTCATATCTAATCTTAAAATTAATTTTAATATTGACCGGCTTTATCAATCTTGGCTGCTCAACTTAAATAAACGAAATGTGATTGGATGATATGCCCAGTACTGATGCATGGTATGCAGGTACCATGTTTAAATGGTATATCACACTTCATGTATGCATGCAATATTATTATACCATGTTTAAATACAATTTAATGATGTATATGATATGATTTTGTTACATCTCTGGCAATTAAATGCGAAAAGTGTTTTTTTGTAACTAATAAGCTCAAAACTCTCCTTAAAATCTAAGTCAAAACAGTCAATAATCTAGGTTTATATACGCAGATAAGATTTTATCTTTGTTCCTTATCGGATGCTTAGAATAGCCGCATAATTTTCCTGTAAGCAAATTTGCCTAATTAAGTCAAATTTATAGAGAGAAAACACTTTATTACCAAAATAGTCATGTAAAGTAATCAGTGGGCTCTCCTTCTAAAAAGGATTGCCTATTGATTATTAAGTAACTTAATTAAAATATTTATTAGTTTTGTTCTGCTTTAGAACAAATTAATATCATAAACAACTATAATCTTAATTTGATTCCCCATATGCTATAAAAAATGTCACTCTAATGGTTGGTCTTGATAGAATTGGATGCTCTCTTCTCTAATTACCGTAACAGGAAAGAAGAATAGTGAACATTTCTTAACATTAACACATTGGTGTAGTGTAATTGCAGGTCTAATGTCAACTTATTTGTCGTTTTCATTAGTTGTAATGGATTCTATGTTAGAAACTTTTTATTTGTACTAACTGTAGCTAAGGTCTGTTAGGTTTTGAGTGCAAATACACTAATTGGTTTTGTAGTCAATTATAAATATGAAAAATGATGTTTTATTTGAAAACAACAGAAACTAAGGAGCTTGAATAAAAACAACTCCCAGTAATTTAAGCTTTGGAGTTTTCTGGCTGCTGTTTTGGAGTTATACTTTTAAAAAGTTTTTTCCTTTCAAAAGTTCTTGTTTCTTGTTGTGTTTCTTTTTCAAAGTAAAATTTTGCCAGAAAACTTTTCATTCTTTTCGGTATGGATTTGAAGCTCTTACTTAATATTGGTGTTTTAGGCTACAGAAAATACCTTGCGGTTGTTAACTGAAATCTTCTGCCCATAACATATTCATTTCTTAGATAACAAACCAGATTTTCCCATAAGGAACGTTTATTAAGTAAATATTTGCCTTTTCGTAGCCATCCATCTCTGAAAGCATCTTCAGAAGCGTAGCGAACTTGCGTAAAACAACACATTATGAATTTTAAATAATTATTTCCTCTTCTTGAAATTGGCCTTATATAGGGTTTTTTAGAAAAAGGTTTTTATATTCTAAATATAAAACCAACTTTTTATTTATTTATTTATTTATTTTATCTTTTATAATAAAAAAAAAAAAAGTTGGTTATATAATTATTTAAAATTACATCTAAAGGGTTCAAAACTGCACACTACTAAAGAAAACACATGAGGAAATTTGTTACAATGAATTTGCACAACACTCTTAAATATGCTATTTAATTTTATTTAATTCAATTAATTAATTTCAAATTGAATCAAATACATCAAACAATTATATACAGTAAGTTTATCGGCGAGAACATATTAGATTTCGATTTTTGAATGTATGCACATTGCACATACTAGGAATTGGAATATATGCTTGGGCAAAGAGATTGACCGAGATAACAACAGAGATGAATAACAAAAGGGTTGTGTTAAATTACTCTGAAAAATATTTCTCTCTATTGAAAACTGTATTATATTACAAAATATTATTATATGCTCTAAATCTTCGTTCATATTACAAAAGGTTTTTCCTGTCCAATCCTATGTAAATATGCTTTGCATTAGATTGTTATCTCTAACAACAAAATGTCAACGACAACTACGAAAGCACACTTCCCTAGTTACGGTTATTATGATTATTAATCAACCGCTTGTATAAATGCACCATTATTTAAATGAACGAGTCAAGAACTAATTATCGAGAGTTCTAATACTCTAACTAAAATTAATTTAGCTTTATACAATATCAACAACTTACCAGGATTAATCGATCAATATCTGATGAAAGCTCAACTTACTACAGGTTGAACTAAAACTTTAACTTTCGAACTTACCTAAGGTAACGTAAACGTTAATAGTCAATTATAATTTAGTATTTACTTATAGTTTTTTATTATAGTTAAGCTCTTCTTTTTTAAAATATGTACTGAAGAAATATAAATGAAATAAGTAAAAATTCAATTTCTTGTTGTATTTGAGTTCATAAAAAGTTAATTTCCCCTTAAAAATCAGTTTAACTTTAGTCTACTCTCTTGGTATTAGAGAAAAAAATATTTCTTCATTTTTTTATTCTATTGTGTTTTTTTTTTTTTTTATCTAATTTGTAACTTTTCTTTGAAATACATGTGTATGCAACTTTCACTGATTTTTTTTTTTTTTAACCAGCAATAAATATTATTTTACGAAAAAGAAAAACGAAACAAAGAATGTCTGCAAAATTATAACTTTTTACTAATTATGTTGTGAACTTATAACTATTTACTATTTTGGAGCGAAAATTCGATTTTGTGGTTTTAATGGAATTACACGTTGTGTGGTCCCCTGAGTCCAAAAAATTGGTTTTTAAAAAACGTCTGCCTGGCTTCTGTAGTGTGTGCAATTCTCTTTGTATGTAAAAGAGTAAAAGGTATAAAGTACCTATTTATTGTTTTCAGAAGATATACTTCTTGTATCAAGGAGTGGTATACACATTACAATATTGTAAACATATTTAAAATAAACAGAACTATTAAAAGATTAGAATACAAAATTAATGTTTCTACTGGATTGAGATAACCGAAAATAATAATGAATCTAATAAAATTATTTCATACGTACTTATGTTTACATAGATAATTTATTGGCAATATATAGATAAAAGTAAACATTTCAAGTTACATTCTCTATGTATGTATTTCAATGATCCATAGTCTAAGTTGTCCATGATATTGTAAATTGCAGATCTGGAACGTGAAGGCTGCAACCTCTACCTGATGTCCTATAGTTGTCCAGTTCATGAACTGGACTCATGTTGAGGGATTAGAGGACCCTTTCCAAACCCTTCTTTATGGTTAGGAATGTTGTCAAGTTCGTGCGCAGCCGTAATAACAAATATTGAGGAAACGTAATTACAACGGTTTTAAATGCTGTATGTAAGGTCTATAGTCTGTAGGTTGAAGGAAGTACCTAATTTAATGAAAAGGGGGAGTTGCAACGATTGATACTCAGCTTATACTAAGATTGCATCAATTAATGTTGAGAAACTTTTGGCAAATTGTAGGTAGTTATAACAAATGTCTGGATTGCCACTAAATAATTACATTTGACGCCAACTTGCTTAAATAAAACTTACTACTCGCTTAAGTTGGATAAAGAATTAAGCAACTCCTTGATACTAACTTCCTTGATACGATGGAAGTTTCTTGTTGTCTCAAAATAGAGGAAGTTTAGATTCAGGGATTAATACTAAGTGTAGGTAACATTAAAATTGATGATCTTAAAAAAATAAAATTTGTATAGTAGGTTTTTCTTTTTAATGGGTAATTACTTCAGGTTTTTTTTTTTTCTAAATCGTTTGAATTTTATGTAAAACTTGCTAGACGTAGCTTAAATGTTAAAGAAAAGTGGATTTCTTGAAAGAAACTATGTATAATGTTCAACTAAAACAAGTAAGTTTATAAGCACCAAAAAACTTTTACTCAATTTCATTGGAAGGCATCACTACTATTATGTAAGAAAAGAGAAAAAAGTTTGCTATAGAAAAGGGTTTTAACCGGTCTTTAAAAAAGTTAAAAAAAAGTTAGGAATACGTTGTACTCTCGTTTAGTTTGCCTCAAGTAAAGGGAGGAAAAGGGTCTTCGATGGAGAGGAAATGTCGTGAAAATCCTTGATTTCAGCGGTAAGAAAAGCGTAATCGAAAAGGCAAAAACCCTTTTAGGCTAAAAGAGGTGGAAAAGCGGTAGAAAGCGATATAAAGAAAACTTCTTAGTGAAAAAAACTACTTTGTTTTCTCCAGATAATCATCTCTTCTTTCTTTTAACAACGCACCCCTTTTGTCTAAACAAAGAAAAAGTAAAGAGATAAAAGTTGAGGGAAATTAAATTTAGAGAAAATCGTTTTTCAGCCGACTTACGTTTAGCACATTGACTGTAATACAATAAAATTTATCTTCGAGTTAAGGGTTATTTGTTCTTTTTTCTTTTAGGTTTTAGCTAATGAAATTGAGTAGCTGGGTCTTCTGATGTTTGTAATAAGTTCTTTTTTTTATTTAACGAAAGTACTAAAAGATTGGGTAACCACAGATTTAATTCCCGCAGCAGACACACCCCATGCTCTTGGTCTTCACCTAGAATATAAATTGGTAGCTGCCTATGTAAAATGCCGACAACTTGTTAGTCACCATTTCATTCGCCAATTTTAAGGTTATACAGCTTATATAGTTGTACCCCACTCTCATTAATAGGGGAGACTGTTGTACCTTGATCACAGTGTACCTTGGATCACCCTTCAGTTTCTTAGAAGATGCTGCTATCTACGTGACAGAATTGTACTAAGACAATGTTGATACTTAGTCAAGACCTTGCAAGCCTGACAGTTGTTGTCCATGTCCTGTTGTTTTCGAATAAAATAAAAATAACTTTTTTTTTACCTCAAAAAATAACAACTTTTGGTTTTACTCTTTATTTCTTTATTTTTTTTTTTAAATTGACAATTGTGTTTTTTCTTTTAAATCACATTGTATCTGAATCACTACTTATTTGTGAGCGAATTTGTTATTCCATATTTCAGTTTTAAACCTAACCTAGAGTGTTGAGAAGGTTAAGTTTGGAAAAATGCACCATCATGTACCTTGGATCACAACAATGTCCTTACCGGAAAATATTGTGGTAAAACTGCCAACCCAAGTCGAATTAAGTGGTTCTGCTACAACTAATGAACAGTTGAGGTTGAACTAATGGACCAAAAGACTTTTCTAACTTTAACGTTTTTTTATCGATTTTTAACTAATTTTTAAAACATTTAAAAACAATTAAAAATTATACAATACAAATTTAATAAAAATTATTACAATAAAAGTTCCTGTTCAAAAAATGTCGTTTTTAATCCATTTTATCTTCCTTAAGGCACATGGCGTTGATGATATAAGGAATAATAAGACGTGATCAATGGGACATTATGGTCGTCTTGTACCATTGAACACATATAAATACAATAGAAATATATTTTTTTCCCCCTATAACTGTTTAATATTTAAATTCTCAAAAAATACATAGTGTGTAGAAATAACGGTTTTATCAGGAGAGTCTCTTTCCGTTATTATATTTTAAAAAAAGGCTTTTTAAAAAATTCAAAACTAAATTTTGATCCAAGGTAAAGGTCTACCCTTCTTGTTTCTTGTTTTTTAATACACCGAACAACCTAGTAGACGCTATAATCATCATCGGCTATTAATCATAAACTCAATGAAATTCGAACTAAATAAGTGTTTAGACCTTTGTTTCAGGTGATTACTATTATGATAACCAATCAGCTTCACTGATTCTCAATATTGCTATTGAAGGAGTCGTGGAAAAATATTTAATTTATCGATAAAAAAAAAAAAAAAAAAAAAAAAAAACTTAATTTGGTGAATATGGATGTATTTTAAGAGCTGGATAGTTTGCAAAAGATTGTCAAAAGAACGAGCTAAAGAGCCATTGAAGTGTCATTTATTGGCCTATATGTTATATCTGTCAGTTACCACATTTTAAATTTTATTGAATAAGGCAAAATATAGCCTTACCTCTCAACCTCCATCTATAATTTAAAGCTGGGAAAATGGGGTTAGTTAAGTTAGTATTTTTAAACTAGTACAGAGTACAGATTACTATCTACACACGCAGCTCCACGAGCACGAATATATAATACAGTAAATGGCCTTTAGGTTTTTTTTTTTTTTATTTCAAAAGCTTGAAAAAACTTACCAATATTTTGGTGATATCTTTTTTGTTGTATATCCCTTGTATGAATTTTATTTTTATATAGAAGGGGGTCCACGTTTCGAACATATTTTATTTAAGCTTGTCTGTATACAAGCTATTTATCTAAAGCACCTTACACACGTACTATTAATGTTTTATATTTTATTTAAGCTTGTCTGTATACAAGCTATTTATCTAAAGCACCTTACACACGTACTATTAATGTTTTATATTTTATTTAAGCTTGTCTGTATACAAGCTATTTATCTAAAGCACCTTACACACGTACTATTAATNTATATATATATATATATACTATAACATATGTTTAACATATAACTATAACTTAATAACTTAACATATAACTTTAACTATAACATATGTTTAAAAACATTAAAAAATGAGAACGTACAATTCTAAAATACAAATGATCTGAATAAAAAAGCTTGTAAAACAATGAGTTTTGTCTTTGTGAACTTATTTTTCCATATTTTACTCTACAAGGTGTAGTAGGTCTAGATGTCAAAATTCAAGGAGCGTATTTAGTTGGTCAATTCTGACAATTTTTATTTAATAAGGATTTAAGTTCTGTCCATTTAGGTCTACAGATGCGAAAGACCATAAGATATCTGAGCGGCCAAGGTATCGTTTGAGAACTCATAAAATGCGCCAATTTTAGTGAGCTTTATACTTAGCTGAAGCAGTAAGAAAAGACAGACTACCAAACTAAAAATCTAAATATATAATTTTCTTAAGTACCCAAACTATATTTTTACTCTCTATATCTTAACGTAAATGTAAAAAAAAAAAATAAATAAAAATGTTTTTCACTTTCGAATGCCGCAAACCCCACCTTTTTATCATTATTGGCTTCGAAGTTGTAAAGAATTTAAAATGAGCTAAACATGTAATCGATAAAGTCAAAATCACATCGAGGCTATATATTTAACATAAAGTTTAGTTTTGAAATCTTAAATACGTTGCTCGAATTTCGAAATCTAGCATAATGTTATAAATAAAAATTTTATATTTAGGTATATTAAGTTATTTTTGCAGATATCACACTTTATCCACTCGGGATGTAAAATTGTTGTTACATCTTGTTTAACTATTTATTTTTTAATTGCTGGAAGTATTACATTTACATAGTAATTATTAAATAATTTCAAATTATCAACTTGCGTCAAATCATTTCTCATTGAAATAGGTTTTACTTTTTCTCGCTCTGTTTTACCGCAAATTTTGAGAGATATAAAGTAAATAATTTCAATTACACTCAATATGCTGAACCCCATAAATAATCCTAGTAGTCCTCCAGTGTTGGCTGAAAAAAAAAATATATACTATATATTTATTTTGTAATTAAAACTTTAAGGGTATTATTTATAAGTTTATTGTGAAAACAAAAAATAGTAGAGAAAAAATACCATGTGGATTTTCGGCTGAAACTTTTTCAGTAAGTTTTGGAATTGTCATTTATCACAAATGGTTTCCTTCCTTAAGGAATAATACAGAAATGTTTTTCTTCTTTATAATACTGTATATTTCTATAATTTTATTTTGATCATTTTAATTGTTCTTCATCATTATTAGTAGTCATCTATCATTATTTGGTCATCAGCAAATTAATCGGTATGTTGCCAGATCATCACTGATTTATTGATGCTTTATGACAAAAAACTAATCAATTGTACTCTTCTAGTTTTATTTACTTCGATTAAGTTATAACAATTTTTTTTTTTTTTTTTCGGTAGAAAAAAAAATGATTTTTCATTAGTATAGACTAAAATAAGTATTTTCTTCCCTGGACTCAAAACTAGGGAGAAAAAGTAAAATTAATGTAATGAAGTTGTTGAAATCAGGTTGGCGACACTGCTTTTTCAACCTTGTTTATCAATGTTTATAACCTGCATCTAAATAACATTCTATTTGCGTTTAATTCCAATTCTTATCTGTTTTTAATAGTAAATCTCTATCTGCTATTAAAAGTGCTAACAATTATTAAAATTATATAATTCCCCTCGCGATAATTATCTCCCTCGGATTCACCTCGGGATTTAGGAACTAGATTTTAAAAGGTTATGGGCCCGCACGTTTCTTCTCCCGATATTTTCAGTGTTAGAAATAGTTTTTAGTTTGTAAAAATAGTTTTAATAATTATTACGATCTACATTGGGTGCCGGGTTTCACCGAATCTTTGCTTTATGATGCACTTCCATCTAACTGCTGCACTTATCTTAAAGCGAGAATAGCTAACATCTTTCTCTTAGCTAACATCTTTTTTTTTAATGAACTTTCCCTTAACTTTTAGTCACTTATTTTCTACGACTCATTATTCTGCTAGGATTAGAAGGATTTATGAGGGATTCTTTCACTTCTACACGGGTTTCCTTAATGAACACAAAGTTGTTTACAGCTTTAAAAGCGGAATTTAAAATAGCGAATTTTCTTTTCTTTTCCCCTCACTCTTTCTCCATCTAGAAGCATCTCGAATAAGTATTACAAATATTACAGGTCCTCCATAACGGATAATGAATTAACTTACTATCCGCTCTTTCTTTCTTCGTGTATTACTATTAAAAAACCTTAACTGCTTGTTAAAATAAGGTTTACTATTCATGTTCAGGAGAATTCATTTTTGTTTGTTATCCTCTCGCTTTTTCTTCGTACGTAAAACAATGAGGCTTGTACTACAATTCTGACAATTTTTATTTAATAAGGATTTAAGTTCTGTTCATTTAGGTCTACAGATGCGAAAGACCATAAGATATCTGAGCGGCCAAGGTATCGTTTGAGAACTCATAAAATGCGCCAATTTTAGTGAGCTTTATACTTAGCTGAAGCAGTAAGAAAAGACAGACTACCAAACTAAAAATCGAAATATATAATTTTCTTAAGTACCCAAACTATATTTTTACTCTCTATATCTTAACGTAAATGTAAAAAAAAAAAATAAATAAAAATGTTTTTCACTTTCGAATGCCGCAAACCCCACCTTTTTATCATTATTGGCTTCGAAGTTGTAAAGAATTTAAAATGAGCTAAACATGTAATCGATAAAGTCAAAATCACATCGAGGCTATATATTTAACATAAAGTTTAGTTTTGAAATCTTAAATACGTTGCTCGAATTTCGAAATCTAGCATAATGTTATAAATAAAAATTTTATATTTAGGTATATTAAGTTATTTTTGCAGATATCACACTTTATCCACTCGGGATGTAAAATTGTTGTTACATCTTGTTTAACTATTTATTTTTTAATTGCTGGAAGTATTACATTTACATAGTAATTATTAAATAATTTTANAAAATAGTTTTTTATAATTATTACGATCTACATTGGGTGCCGGGTTTCACCGACTCTTGGCTTTATGATGCACTTCCATCTAACTGCTGCACTTATCTTAAAGCGAGAATAGCTAACATCTTTCTCTTAGCTAACATCTTTTTTTTTAATGAACTTTCCCTTAACTTTTAGTCACTTATTTTCTACGACTCATTATTCTGCTAGGATTAGAAGGATTTATGAGGGATTCTTTCACTTCTACACGGGTTTCCTTAATGAACACAAAGTTGTTTACAGCTTTAAAAGCGGAATTTAAAATAGCGAATTTTCTTTTCTTTTCCCCTCACTCTTTCTCCATCTAGAAGCATCTCGAATAAGTATTACAAATATTACAGGTCCTCCATAACGGATAATGAATTAACTTACTATCCGCTCTTTCTTTCTTCGTGTATTACTATTAAAAAACCTTAACTGCTTGTTAAAATAAGGTTTACTATTCATGTTCAGGAGAATTCATTTTTGTTTGTTATCCTCTCGCTTTTTCTTCGTACTATTTTGAAGTACCTCAAGTGTTTACAGATATTACAAGTTTTCCCCTCATGATTAGAATTTATTTATATTTTAAGATATTAAAAGTCAACTGATTTATCTTCAAAAAAGAATTTTCATATTATTTTCATTTTACCTATTAAATCGGTGAATCCAAAAATCATTCCTCTTTGATAAGGAGTGATATGACTTCTTGAAAAATAAATCTGAATGATTGCCATATTTTTTCTGAAAAAATTTGAAGATAAAAATTAATTAATTTGGATTTATATAAGAATGCGTTAAGTTGAAATCGAATAAAAATTTTAATTTACTTGAAGTAGGATCCGTTGGATCTTGGTTTCATCCAAGGTATCTTGTCGAGTAGATCTTCATGTAGCAATGGGTTGGCTGTGACGCTAATTGCATAATCTATTTCAAAACAGTTCGGTAAACAGTCGCACATTTCTTCTACTTTATTTTTGCCTTTTTTATTTCTTGTCATTAAATCTTTATACATTCTCTCTGGAAAAATACATGTAATGGAAATTAAACATAAGAGTTATTATAATATTTAAAATATTACAATTAGCAAGTGTCGTAGTTAAAGACTAATTAGGGTTTGCCAAGAGCCGGCTTTAATGATTTAAACAGAAAATACATTTTATGACAAGGTTTATACGCCTGCAGACCGTCACCTACGATCGTTAGCCTTATTCATTAGTGTAAATGCTTTGCACTTCAAATAATTTAATTGAAATGGTTGATTAATTATTTAGCTATGTACGGACCACGTCCGTGATCAGAAGGTAGACTATTATTACGCTACAGAATTTCATTAAAATCTGTTCTATAGTTAAAACCTCTGGTCAGAAGGAAAACCGATATCTCTATTAAAAATTACTCTGCCAATAAGTGTGGCACATACCTTCCTCGCATCCAATTTCTTATACTTTAATGATTTATGCTCTTACGTCCTATTATTGTCAAGTTATTTTATCCCCCCCCCTTCTCTTTTAAATATGTCAAAATTGTTGTAATATGTTGGCACGGAACCAAAGATGTTCCCTTATGTCTTAACGTATTTCAGTCTTTGAATTGTGTCTTCAGTTTGAAAATTTCGTTCTTCAAAACGAATTCTCATTGCTTTCTTTAACTTTGATAAGTTCGAAGCAATATCTATCCATGTATATAAATATATTTTATGTATAAGAAAATTATAAATATTAAATAATATAATTTTGATCTAGTAATATAATCTAATTAAATACTATAACCTCTTGCAATTTTGGCACAACCCTCTGACATCCGAGAACATATTTTATCGTTTGGACCACCTGCAACATATTTATTAAATCAGTTAACATATCCTATAATACAACTACTGTAAGTGACTTGTATAACTGAATTTAATTTCTTAAATAAAAAAATAAATTTTAAATTATTTGTTGGTTAGAGTCATTGGCAAGTAAATTAGTTAATTAATCAATNATAAACAAATTATTTGGACATTTCCGTACGTTATCTTTTTTCTTAATTTTAATAATGATTTCTGGATTATAATTTTAAAAATAGTTTAAATTAAGATAGATAAGATAAGAGTTTGATAACCTGGCATGAAGTACATTATGCATCCGCAATCTCTGAGCGTAAATTTGCTGAGACATTCTCTCTTGCAATTAGCCTCCGTGTAGCTTTGAAAGTATTCTAATTGCCTCTCATTAGAGAAGTAGCAGTTCCTCTTATTTACTGGCAGACCTCTAATGAGTGAACTAGCCATTATAAGTCTTGGAAACAGCGCTAATCGACTTTCTTGTCCTGGACTCACAAGAATAGAATGGGACGAAATTTGAGGAGCTTCGTTTGGGCTATGTGCTTTTACCTGAAACATATTTTATATAGTTTAAATTGTGAACCATTTTTAAAAGGCTAAAAAATTTATTTCATTAACAATAATAATATGTAACTAAAGTTGCTTTAACATAGTAAAAGAAAAGGGTTCAAGTATTAATAGGTACAAAAGCTAGTGTAGGGGGGGTGTCTGTGAAAGTAGCAGTATGAAGGAGCTAGACTTTGGGGTGTGGATTAAGAACCTGACAGGTATGACTGTGTAAAGGGTTCAATAAGAAACGTACAAGAAGTAAACTAAAGCTAAAAAAATAAACCAGAAACTACATAGGAACATACCTAATCGTGCATATTAGCTTGCTATCTCAACAGTTTAGGTTTCCCTATAAAAACTTTTAAAGTTGTGAAGGTTGTTTAACTATTAATAATTGGCAACCAGTGATGTCAATTAGACAAAACCAAATATTGAATGTTATAATATGAAAGAAAAATAGTTAACTTTTAAAATAAATTACTTTTTACATTAGATTTTCGTCCACCCTTAAATATTTACACAATGAATTGACTAAGAAGTGATATTTGTTTCAAAATAATTTGTTTTTGAAACTACCTCTACACTTCAATAAGTTTCAATTTTTTGTTGATGGGATTAGCTTCTTAGCCACTGCTGTTCACTTAAATTAAGGTCATCAGTTATTTCTTGAAAAACGATGACATTAAAGAATCTTAACTCATGACAGAATGAAGGGATAAGCACCTTCACATGTCCATCCAATATAATAATAATTAGTGGGATCCAATCAAGATTACACAATGGTTTTTGTCATGGTTAATTTAGTCAAAGTTGGTCATCGTGTTAGTGGTTTACACTGGAGTGTATTTTTAAAAAATTTATATTGTTAAAAAGCTTTTTTTTATTTACTATTAGTAAATACTTTGAGAATAAATTTTTTCGTTTCGGATTTTATTGAATCGAAGATATTCCCATTTTACCTTGAGCCGCCCATAACACGACACATACATATTTACTAGAGGATAAAATATCTAATAGCATTAATAATGCCTATTAGCTATTATCAATAATGCTGCAATAATTTTCAATTGTTCTTTTTATTACATAAGTACAAAGAAGAGTGGTGGATTTTGCATACCTTATAGAAACTGTTATGCAAACATTTGGTGGTTTTGAAAGGAGTAATGATTTGGAAGATGGAAAAGAGGGTGTTTGTTGGGAAATTCAAGGCTTGGATTCCTGGATATGAAAGGATCGAGCTGTAGAAGATGTTTTTCAAAGGCTCCAACAAAGCTTGCGGTGAGATAAAAGGAACTAAGGATTACGAGGGGAATGCCGGTGTAAGCTATCCATTCTATTAAGCATTGATTATAACCATTCAACTTTAAATAGCAAAGTAAAAATAGTTCAAGTATCCTCTTTAAGATTCATTCATGAGTAAGATAATTAAAACTTTGTTGAAAGGTATGCAGGTAGACCCGGTACTGGTAGACCTGGTACCTTAGGCGTGGTACTTGTAAAGTAGTTAGTTACTACTACAGTCTATAAGATTAGAGTTGGCACAATCAAAGGCGGGAAACAACAAACTTACGTCCTATTATTGTCAAG
>KZ651320.1:389264-408389 GCA_001010745.2 Gerris buenoi | reverse complement strand
ATTTGTATATTTTTTTCCTTTTGTAATTTTATCATGTATAACCATCCGACGATAACTTGAGTAAAAGTTGACTGGTTTAGTTAACATTTGATTCACATATTCCTTTTACTAATGCTCTGGCTAGTTAGTTGGAATGTGTTCGTTATCTGTCCAAGAGTTCGTGCTCAATGCTCCTATAACATTTTTTTCAAATAAATTTTTTCAGTAAAACTAACAGCGTGTGTGTTAAAGTGGGCCTAAACATTAAAATAGGAAAACCAATATTTTTACGAATTAACGTATGTATCTATGTTTATCGATTTTACAAATAATCCAATCTACTATTGAAATATGCAAGTAACTATTTTTTCAATATTTATTGCATTATCACAATTTAATAATAGAGCCACGTGATGCCCAATTATTATTTGTGTAGATAAGCAAATCAAACCACAAATCCAAAACTATTAAATATATAGTAACTACTTACCAATCTTTATAGATAAGCTCTCCACTTAATCTATTAAAGATGCAGCAAAGTCCTTCGTCTGTGATCTCAGTTTCAAATAACTCATAACATCGGTCATGTACTTCCCCTTTCCATATACAGACGAATACCATCTCTGTACAGTTTTGATTTACCTTAAACATAATAGGTAAAACATAACAGAACTTCAATACCTATACAGTCAATACCTAAATAATTACCATGCTCTCCATTACCGTCGAGTATAACTTTCCATTTACCTAATATATTCGTATGAAGGGAATCATAATCGCTCCAACTCAGCATCAGTTTGTCCTACCAGCTTTTTACTAACGGTACACTAAAGAGAACGACAAGATTNCACCAATCAAATAGGATGGGTTAATAACTGAAACCTTTAATATTGATTATAATTTACTTTAATTTTATTGTATTTTTTGTTTCAGGTGAGTTATTTTCATTCATTCCAATGTTTCATTGTTTATGTGAGTAAATTGACAGTTTTATATCTAAAATAAAATATCCATCTTAAAATGCCATTTGAGGATGGACGAATTAATCCTAAAACCCCTAAAATAGTTTCACGATTGTACATATTATGTATAGATATACTATACGTAGGATATTATAAATAGGTACATTTGAACGAACCACGAAAGTGCAAGATCTACATTGTTGGAAAATGTCGTTTTAAACATTATGATCTTCCTATAATTCAGCTATTCTATATAGATGTCATAGCCGTAATAAGAGCTGCTACAAGGCAGGCAATAATATAAAAATAGTAATTTAAATTGCAATGTACATAATTTTACATGACATTTATTTTAATTAAGGATCAATCTATATATCATATATAAATCCAAATACCACTCACTGACACATCACGATATCTCTGAAACCACTAGACCTACGACCATGAAATTTTGTAGGTTTGTTCCTCTTACCTCCTAGGTGCTCGCTAAGAAATATTTTAAAAATCCGCCNACAAACACACAAATTAGCGTGCGAAGGAAATCAAAAATGGCCGCCACACCTAAACGGTTTAAGATAAAAAATTTTTAAGCATTGTTTTGAACACCTTAAATATGAGAGAAACAACAGGGAAAATATAA
The DNA here is from genome assembly GCA_001010745.2 of Gerris buenoi. Lineage (NCBI taxonomy): Eukaryota > Metazoa > Arthropoda > Insecta > Hemiptera > Gerridae > Gerris > Gerris buenoi. Next base: position 406,808 of record KZ651320.1, on the reverse strand, counting down.
ATTTTTTCTAAAATGGTCGAGCAACCACCTCTGGACCACTTCGTATGGATTGACCCATCATTATTCTAATAATCAATTATAGTTATTTTTTATGAATAATTTATGGGCTATTTGAAGAAAACTTTAACATCCATATTAGTCCAGGAGATAGCGTGCAAGTGTCTGACTAACATCAATACGTTAATTAATCAATGATTACGCCAATTTAAAGAGGTCACCTATCAAGTGAGAAACTACCATCAACTTAGTTCTTGGTAGTAAAGTTACACTTAAGAAACAGAAACAACTTACCCTGTTGACGAAGTTTTTCAGTTTATATCTGTCAGTTAGATAACTGGCGTTAAAATTTTCATTGTTTCCAGATTTGCATGTATCCTCAACCATTATTTTCTCTTCATTAGTTCCACTAAAAAACGATTAAATAAATAACCAGCCTTGTTTTATGTTTAACACATTTAAATAAATTATTGATAATTAAAATTTTGGTTAGGTAACACTTTTATTAAATACAATTTACTGCTAAATGCGACGATTTAACTTATTTATTTTCATAATTGAAGCAATGGAATTGTTAAAGGATTAGCTGGAAGTGTAGGGGAAATACATGGAACCCGGAAGACTAGAATAATGGAGCTTAGAAAGACTTAAAATGCTCTACTAGGTCCTGGACTTTATTTATTGCCAAAATTCGCTTTTATATTCGTATCCTTAACTTCTACAATATTAGTCAATGGAATTTTACAATAAAATAATATAATTTCACAGTAAATGTTTTTAACATAACTGTACATTATTATATTTAACTAAATGTTGTGATTAGTTACAGAAATTTCGATTGAATTACATTAATAAAAAAATAATAATTGATAATCTGTAATAATTTGATAATAATAATATTTTTATTTTCGTAATTATCTTTGCATTTTTTTTGAATTTTATTATACGAAAGTTTTCGTATGATGATGATAGTTAACACAACATCATGATACTTAGCATATCTTTGTTTATTTCCATGTCCATTTCCCACAGTTTGTCTTCTGTATCAGAAAAGTCATTTAAATTATCTCTAAGATCTTGACCTTCAGGCAGTTTCTTTATGATCTTATGCTTTAAAAGTGCCGCTTTCCAGCTGGGCCTTTGCTTTGAAAATTGTTTTCAATAGTTTCCCATATATCGTTGGAACTTTTAAATTTTTTCACTTGCTTTAGTTCGGCAGGCGATATTATGAGAATTAGTTCAGATTTTGCATAAAGATCGTTTTTTTCCTACTTGGGTTGATCCTTTACTTCAGTAGGTCTGACTTCATCCCCTGACATATACTTTTTAAGTCCATTTCGCGTTAATATTGATCTAGCATGGATTGTTCATGTATCATAGTCTTCTCTTTTCAGAGGTTCAATTTTGTACGAATTCATTTTTGTTCTATATGTATTTTATTGTATTAGAATTTATTTATTTATTTTCGATTTTACATATTTTTTCCATAACTTCATGATTTTTTTCTTTTTTCTTCATAGATTTTTAGCATTTACTCAGTGCTATGACCCATAACCTGATAGAGTTTATGCTTAAAACTATAAATTAATTCGTTGTGAATTATTAAACGCTTTTTAATCACAAAAACAATTAATACAATAAATATAAACTTGTCATCTGTGTTGTCACGTGTCAGTTCCAACATGAACTATTAATATAAAGTAAAAAAAAATAAGAAATCATTAAACATTTTCTATCTCTCTCGACTTACCTTTCTAGTATGTATGTAGCATGCGGTTTTTTGATGTTATTAACATTACAAAATACTAAAGTTGGAAATGGTACATCATAAATAGGAGTGGATATTGGAGAAAGAGACATGAGAACAGGATCGTTTAAATACCTCACGTAAACCTGAGAAATAAAGAATGCAGATGAAGCCACCGCAAGCACGACTGATATTAGCCAAAAACACCTGCAATTTAGAACACAAACTGTAATGGTAATTTTAAATTAAAAGATTTAAAGTTAAACTTTAAAAACGTGAGCTATATAACATGTGGATATCGATTAGGAATTAAATACAATTGAAAAATTGTCGTAATCTCATAAGACAAATTTAATCGCACTCACAATTGTATCTCAACTAAAAATATAGAAAAATAAAATATAGCCTGTAAATAGTTTTATAGTGAAAACGAATTAATAAAAATAATTACTTATTAAGTCTTAATCACAGAAGCTAGAAGAAGAACATTAAAAATTTTAATGGAATAGTAATTCATATTGTTACAAAATATAATTTAATCATTTAATATTATGCTTAAAAATTGAAATATTTTAATTCTTTAAAACCTTTGAAGTCGGTCTGGACCTGTAGATTTACTTATATACTTCAGTCCATGAATCGAAGAATTATCTAAATAGGATTCAATCGTACTACGAATTTCACTCATTTTTTTTTTTTTTTTTTTTAAAGAGATATCTATATTATTTTATGTGTCTTTTATTGAATAATAAATTCTTAAAATTTATTAATAATTTATTTGTCTTATCATTAACTTGTTTTATCAAATCTCGGTTTCTTTCGGGTTCTTTTTTCTCTGCACCTTTTATTGGATATACTGTATTAGGAAAAAAATTATGTTTTATTACTTATAAATAATAAAAAGTTATATTAAACAGCGAGTAGATATTAAATAAAATCTCCAGAGTAGACTTATTCATTGGCCAGATTTCAGAATTATTTTAACAAATAATAGCTATGCAAATATATACGAAAATCGACTCATCTTAGATTTTGCAAACGTGCTTATTTATGGTATTACTACTACCGCAAGAAAACTGCATTAGATATTATAAGAGCGTATATGGAAATCATAAAAGAAATAAGTCGCATACAAATTTATGTCAAACTTAAATATATTTTAAAAGTAAATTCTAATGTAGTTAAAGGAATAACGCAAACTGATTCTTCACATAAATTTAAATGAGTTTGTTATCATATCAAAGTAGGTTTCAGCCTTTAATAGGGCATCATCAGCGGACCAAAGAGACATTATTGAAAAAATTTAGTGTGAGGTCAGACTAACTCATGTTGGAAAACAACGTGAGACACTTCGAAACAAGGAGTCACGCGAGACATTACGAGACAAGGAGTCACGCGAGACATTACGAGACAAGGAGTCACGCGGGAGTCACACGAGACATTACGAGACAAGGAGTCACGCGAGACATTACGAGACAAGGAGTCACACGAGACATTACGAGACAAGGAGTGACGCGAGACAGTACGAGACAAGGAGTCTCATGTCGATCTTCCCTAGCCTGCGGCTCGTGCGTAAATATTTCTCTCGAGTGCAGCAAAGTGCCACTTTAAGCACTACTTGCACAAATAACTATTATCAATCGATACTCTTCGATTAAATATGTACAAAAGGACACCTCGATTGAATAATTTCATTTACAATTTTAATTAGTTATACTCTACCCTCCCCCAAAGAAAGATTGTTCTAACAATTTAGTGAACTTCATTTAACTAATTCTATAGTGCCAAGGTGATGAAATATCAGAAAAATTAATTTTTTCTATTTTACGGATCCATTTATGCTTTACTTCACCTTCACTATATTCCTAAAATACATAAAAGCTTAAAGAAATTTGATGCCTTTGAAGGAACTATCTTCCCACGTAATATAATATTCAATTATTTATCAAAGTAGCTCCTTCACAGAGCCATCATGAAAGATGCATTGCATCATATTCGTAACTAATATTAAGACTGGAAAACTACTTTGATATAAAATATTATTATTTTTAGACCTATTTATACAAATTAGAGTATGTCCAAAAGGACACCTCAATTGAATAATTTCATTTAAAATTTAATTTATCATTTTTAATTATCCTCTCCCCTCCCCTTAAAAAAAAACATTGTTCCAACCATTAATATTCTGGGCTATTCTACTGTCAAGACGAAGTCATAAACGAAATTCCATGAAAGTACGAATCTATTTTACACGTTTGACTAATAATGAACTTTTTCAACTACACATTTCAACTGCAACTTTAATTAGGAATCTTTAGTGAACTTGCGAAGTGGATAAAACGGCCTAAGTTACATATCTTACTATATCACAAACATATCTAACTTCATATCTTTTCATTGAACATAAGATCATTTTCAATTGTGTGTCTTTATTTTTACAACAAGTTGTTATTTTTGGAAGAGGTGCGTCATTCATTATTTTCTTAATGTATATTAATAATTAATTGTTCTTGATAATAATAATAATAATAATAATCCGAAGGGCAGCAGCCCTTGGAGTGTTTAGGACTGTCAAAGGGCTAATATACACATATTACAAGAGGTTACCTTATCGCTTTATCACCAGTAGTTGGGGATTCATAACAGGGTAGATGACATACATATCTACTTCATTTAAGTAACTACCAATATAAATATATTAAAGGACCTCTTATGAATTTACTAAAAATAATAATTTAAATCGAATTATAATTATTATTATCAATGAGAGACAGACAAAGAAAAATAGACTCCAGCGCCGGGACTTGAACCATTGGCCTCTATATTTCCAGTTCTCTATTCTCCTACCAACGCGTTAATAATAATTATAATTCGATTTAAATTAAAATTTAAACTTTCCGTAGTATGAATACTACCAAAAACTTTAAGATAAAAATAATAAATGGCCAATAAATATTGTCTATTCTGAGATTGTAATTCTTTAAGGATACCGTAAATTTCAGTCGAAAATAACATCCAACGAATGAAAATAACAAGAAATGTAAATAGTTGAATCTACGCCCCTACTGAATCCTCTATTGTACTGAAGTCATTTCCGTGCAACTCAGTATTTGATTTTAACTTCATGCATAAATAATGTTTGAGATAGAACAAATATCTTTCAAAGTTATTAACAAGCCGCTAGATTGATTGGCTGGAGTATATTAAGCTTACGCTTTGTTTAGTAAAAATTGAAGATAAATAAGCTTTATGTCCAACTACCTTCACTAGTTGGATTAAAAAATAACCGAGTGAGTTAACAAAAGAAAAACGTATTTAACGGTTTGATTCTAAAACTAGATAAGAACGCAATATTGGTAACAAACATTGTTTTTTTAAGACTATCATCATTATTCAATGATCTGCTGATAAGGTTTATATAGTATGAAAGACAGGCCCCGATTTACCAATGGGCAGAATGGGCAACAGAATGGGCTATATAAGGTTTTGCCCTAGGTACTTACCCTAAATCAGAGTCTAATGAAAGACGAATCACAAAGCAATTTTCATAATTTGGATTCTAAAAATAATATCCCAGTAAATGTGTATTTGATTAATGCTACTTAACTTGTCTTTTTTATTACGCTCACTTCATCTTTTCCCCTCCTGAAATTTAAATAATTTTAATAATTTAATAAATTTATATTAAATTTTTCATTTGAAGCTCACGTTTACGTGAGCGTTGCGTACTCTTTGACGGATAACGCTGTCCAATGAACTTAGCCCTAAGCATTAGTAAAAGGACATTGTATACAAAATTTTAACTAAATTGTTCAACTTTTATTCAAGTTATCGTTTGATAACTTCCTTCGTAAAGGTTTACTTACAGACAGACAGAATGCATATTTTGTTAAATGGAAGAATTAATAAATTTTTAAAAGCTAATTAATTGTGCGAGACTAGTTTTTATACTTATTACTTTTATTAAGTTGTTATCAAAAACGTTATACACACACACACATATATATGTATATGTGTGTAATTTATATACATATGTTGTAAAGCCTTGGCATATTTATGTTTACGCATTTCTTCTAAACGCATCATATGGAATGACGTGATTGTTTTCTTGAAATCGTTTTAAGGTCGTTTATTCTTATCATATATACATTTATGCTATCATAATATTTCAGGATATTTACCATTTTGTACTTTATTTTGGGTTGTTTTTTCCGCACGTCCACGTAATGACTTAGTTTTTAATTATCACTTAGCGGGAAGTAGCATTGACATAAATGCAGCGTCAAGCTTAGTGATTACGTATTAGGAATTGTCCTGAGTATAAAATGCAGATGGGTGGGATTGTAGACGTCGAAAGATAAGTTATCTGGTATTTTTATTTGACGCTCTTTGGGAAGTTAGATTAGATGAGTGTGTAGTTCGTACGTCGTTTTATATTAGCTTTAATATATACTAAGAATTGTAATGACCTAAAAATAAAATATTAATGGGAATAATTATTACTCGTATATTAACCATAATTATTAATTCTGGTTTTACCCTGTAATATTTCTTGTTATCTCAACAACCACACAGATAAAAAATCAAGCTTAGGATCAGCTTGAATTTGAATCTAATTGTTTTTAATTGTTAATTAATTCATTTGTAGCTCACTTATAAATTACTAAGTATCACAAAATATTCAAATGATTAAATAGATAGTATATAAATTTGCAGTTGTTTTAAAGGAAAAATGTTATAATTACTCATTGCATTCTTTTTTTAATTGATGTAAAGTACATTTCATTTTAGGATTTTTTTTTTTTTTTTTTTTTTTTTTTTTTGCCTGTCTTACCTTTTATAATTTTTGTCACTTTCTCCAAAGGATAGGAAAGTATTGCTTTCTCCCAAACAATTCGAAACCGAGATTTCGGAATTATCAGTTTTGGGTGTCTTTAAGATAATTTTAAGTTGTTTGCAGCTGAATGTATATATGTCTATTCGTTTGTTTCCCGCATAACACCCTTAGAGGTTTAGCAAGAAATTTAAAACTTGGTACAAAAATCAGTCCTTACATGTTGTCGCACTGTGAACACCTTCTTCTGCAACCAGTCAGCCAACTTATCAGCAAATTCCAGAAGTTCCAATCAAGGGTTATTTCTGGAATAAGGTTAACATTTAAGGGGAGCCTCCAAGTTAGTTTATGTCCTTAGCCCCCTCAGCTTTGTTAGCAAACCTGGCTCAGACTGGCTACAGTGGGACCTTTTTTTTTATTATTAACAACATACTTTATTGTTTAATACATATTTACATATAACAAATTACATATTAGTATAATTTTCATATTAATAATAATTACAAAAGTATAATATAATGATAACATAAGTGTAAAAAGATTGTTGCTATACTCCTCTACTAGGTTGCCCGTGCGTAGAGGAGGAGTCCCTTATCTTTCCTTCTTGAAAATTTGAGGGAAAAGAACCAGGAGTTAGGAGATAAGGGATGCTCTGTGTGCAGTTGTAGTCCCCAGTGTGTGAGTGTGAGTAGTGGTCATTTTGTTTTGATTCTTGTTTTTTACATCTGATTCTATCCCCTACATCCAAGTACGGATCAATTTAGCTGGGCTTGCTTTCTGGTACCCAGGGTTGATTGTTTTGGGAACTTACCTTGGTACCCAGGGAAGTACTTCACTATCAGAGGTGGTATGCAAACACATGTAGTTGGAACGCCGAGAAAAAAAAAGTGAGATTTCTGTTTTAATTCTTTCTTCTTCTTATTAACCCTGTTGAGTCCGCGAAAACAATTTAGATCAAAGTGTGAGAACTGATCAATTTAAATGAGATACAGTAAAATGTTATCTGAATAGCGAAGCACTAATAGCATCTTGTTAGATGAAGTAACAGTTTAAAAGTTTATGAAATTGGTCGTAGCTTTTAAGTTTTTCTCCATTATCTACTGTAAAGACGAAAATTAGGATCTCTAACTACCATTTAATAATCAGTGCTCTTCTCTTCTTTTCTCTACTTAACCTCTATAATTAAATTATCTTCTTCCCTTTTTAATTATCCTTTTTTTTATAAAGTTCATACCTTTATTAGTTAATGAGAAGTAAGACGGCTAATAGCTTTAAAGACTATATAATTTATACAGAGATAATTAATTAAAGTGAAGAAAGGTTTTAATAAGTTAAGGAGAAAAACCCAGGCTGGAAATATTGGTCACGTCTTGCCTTAATGTGCATAGCAATTAATTCATAAAGATTATTCGTCAACGATTTAGAATTTAGAGTAATTTTCGTTCATTAGCTCAAAATTCTTTTTTCCGACAAGGTTCGGAATTTAGATCTTCGGTTTCTTTAATTGTAATAATAATAATAATCCATTTATTGTTATAAAAAACAAATCGGCAAAGGCCGTGGAACCATATGAGGTTTTGAGTTGCACCTCTTAACATTCGTAAAAATGTATTAATACAATATTAATAAAAATAACATCCTTGCCATTAAAATGAAAACATAAATACAAATTCTTTTTTCCTTTATTACGCAATAAAAATCGTTCACACCATGGCGTTAGCCGAGTTGCAAGAAAATGTGAAAATAAAAGAAAAATAAATTTAAGTATTATAAATATAGTATTTAGTCATTATGTATAAAATGTATTAGTCCAGTCAAATGGTAGTTTGAAGTGGAAAGTTTTGGTGTAATTGTTGTTAGTGGCTTATTTTATGTTTTTGGGTGTGCTGAACACGAATCTAAAGTTGTCCAACAAAAATTTTACACCCAAATATGAGAAATCATCATAAAACCACTTTTTACTTTTATTTTTTTAGTGGATTTCGCCTTATAACTTACAAAGCAAGCTATTTACGCAAAAAGTGGAAGAGTAGTAAAATAAAGAGGAGAAAATAACCTACAAATTATTTCTTTACCATTTTTTTGTAAGTCGAATGGTTTATATGCAAAAGAGGGGTTGAAATAACCGGGAAATCAATAATTTTTGAAAAATAGCAACAAACCTTATTCTTAAAATAATATATAGCGAATTTCTGAACAATTTATATGTATTTAAGTACTAATGCGAGCTCTTAGACACAGGTTCTATTATTTTTGTTGCTATTTTTCAAAAATTACTGATTTCCCGGTTATTTCAACCCCTCTTTTGCATATAAACCATTCGACTTACAAAAAAATGGTAAAGAAATAATTTGTAGGTTATTTTCTCCTCTTTATTTTACTACTCTTCCACTTTTTGCGTAAATAGCTTGCTTTGTAAGTTATAAGGCGAAATCCACTAAAAAAATAAAAGTAAAAAGTGGTTTTATGATGATTTCTCATATTTGGGTGTAAAATTTTTGTTGGACAACTTTAGATTCGTGTTCAGCACACCCAAAAACATAAAATTAACTGCCAGCGCAGTCTTTCCACCAACCGTTTACCCTTCATCCTGTTCCCTCCACCCGCCACATCTTCCCAATATTTCAACTCCCATTTGCGTGAAAACCATACGACGTACAAATAAAAGTTATAGACATAAAATGTAGATTATTTTCTCCTTTTTATTTTACTACTAGACTACTTTTTGCGTGAGTAGATTGCTTTGCAAGTTATAAGCTGAAAACCAATAAAAAACATTTTTTTTTGTAGTTTTTCGATGATTTCTCATATTTGCCGAGGGAAATTTTGTTGGACAACTTCAGATTCGTGTTCAGCACCCCAAAAAACATAAAATAAGCCACTAACAACAATTACACCAAAACTTTCCACTTTGAGGTCTTTTTATGCACCATTTGACTGGACTATATGTTTAGTGTCTATAATGAATTGCAATAAATGGTAAATGGTAATCAATAAATATTGATAAATATTTAGATAATATTATAAATACAAATAAAAAATTGTAAGATATATGTTGGTTGTTGGTTCGCATGAATTGAACAACAGACGGACATGATTCCAAAAATGTTTTGTACTTATATTTAAACTTTCAATATAACCTCTTATATAATAATTGAAGCGAGCGTAAGCTAGGTTTTTACATTCAACAAAATATGCATTCTGTCAGTCTTCAGTCTGTCAGTAAGTCGGCTAAGTTCGTTGGACAGTTTGATACGTCCAAGAGTTCAAGCAGAACGCTTGCGTAAACGTAAGTTTCAAATGTAAAGGCGGAGACACACCTGAGCATTCGCCACGAATGAGCATGCGTTTCCGTTCGGCTTGTCCTCTCCATATCTAAGCGATTCGGGGCGAACTCATGCGTATTCGGAGGCGAACGCATGCTCATTCGGGGCGAATGCTCACGTGTGTCACCACCTTTAAATTGTAATTTCAGGATGGGGAATGATTCTATCATCACCTTTTCGATTAGACCAAAAATGTTTACAAATACATTTGCTTAGTAAAACCAAAACCGACATCGCTGTGAAGTGATAAATATCGTTAAAACTATTAGAAGACCTAAACGTTTATAAAAGAGGAAAAGTCTTTTTCCCGTTATCTTACCTTCTAAATAATCGATTTTAATAAAAATTTATATACATCGTCTAAAGTACCTACAATTGAAACAGGCATGTAAAATTTCAACTTGGTACGAGCAAAGGTTTATGTGTATTTAAGTGATACATTTTATAATACATAGTTGAAAAGCGATAGTAACAATGCAGGTAGAGCCCCTTACTACTACAGTCTACTTCAATCATACTCTTTAACTTTCAACTTATCATGATAATCTATTTTCTCACTACTGAATACATATTTATTGCTGTGAGCTCGCTTCAATTATAGAGCCACGCGATGCCTAGTTTATCATTTAACTTATCACATTACCGGTAAGTTTTTGAAATAGTCTGTTGATTTATTGATGTTATAGTAGTTTTTAAGATAATATTTGAAGAAATTAAATGCCAGGCAGACAGACACAAGAGAAAAAATGTTCCTTGCTATTTAAAATGGATTTCTTTTTTGGAATTTTGAGTTCAAATACATGAAAAAATGTCATTCTTCAGGACGATCACATAGCTACCGTTACCTCCGGAAAGCTGGGAAGCTATACAAATACCAGTACTGATCTAGATTGGTGCACTTTGAGATATGATTACATTTAATTGGTACTAGATGAAACATGTGTATACATCATAAAAGTCTCTAGGTTTCCTACGCTGATTGGGTTGGAGACAATTTTAATGAACATAAAAAGAGACTACCTTAGTAAGGTGCAATATTTACTTTTTGTGAAACAAGTATAGAATAAATACCTCTTCTGAAAGAGATTCCTTGCTTGCTGTACAATAGACTCAATTTGAATTGTTTCCTTATTTGCTCTTTTCTACCTTGATCTGAATTCTTTTTTTATTTACCTTGAGTTTTCTTTCAAGAATTTTGAGGGCACTAGAAAGAATCTGCTCTGTTGAACGTTATTTCGGTTTGTAGTTAATGGTTTCCAAAAAAAAGAGTGCACTCGTTTCACAGGAAATTTTAACGGTGATTAAGATACTATAATATAATTTATAAAGAAAATACAATAAAGAAGCAGGATTTAAGTTGTAATTTTATTTAATTGTTATAATTCTTTTTAGCTCGTTATTAAATTAAATGCCATACAATAGCTTTTAATAAATTTAAACGATGATTGAAATTGAAATTTAATATAATTTATTAAAAGAGTGTTGAGCAACATTTCTCAATTAAGATTCTTTTAAAGTTCCGTTACAAAAGGAAGTAAACATGTACAATTATTTTTTTTCACCCAAGAACTATGTATTCAAATTTAACTAAATAATGAATCGTAAAATTAATATAAGTTATAATTTAACACTTCAGTGAAGACAGTTAGTCTTGTCATTTTCGTGTAATTTGAATTTTAATTCTATTTTCTTGCAACCATTCCACTGTGTGAATAACTATGAATCTATAGCATTAGTAGAGGAGGTTCTGTATTCTTTCTATTTTAATACCAGCTATTAAATATTCAATGGAGATTTCCAGGAAAATGATTTTTTTTTTTTTTTTTTTTTTTTTTAATAAGAGACTCGACCTTATTTTTGTCGCTTGGTATATTTTTAAAACTTGAAGAGATTTTAATATTCCATAGAGAATAAGAGATGTGTGAAAAACTTTTAAATTTTGTATTTCACTTATTTCTGCGGTTTTTTACTTTGTTTATTTATTATTAATATTTGATTTATCTGCATCAGTGGTCTTCAACTTGGTCCCTACCCCTTCGAATTGCCCTCTAGTGGGCGCTGAGTGTTTTTATCCAGTTGTATAAATTTTATAGACAGAGACAGCCCACATAAGAACTTAAAATATCTTTTGATTACAAAATATCTAAACTACATTTTTCAAGACCTTTGTGTTTTTATTATGCAATTGGCGTGTTACCTAATGCCCAATTGTAGTACGGATTTTTTTTTAACAAAAAAAACCTTCCCCCTTTTAAAACTACTTTAAACTTATTTAATTTTCGTGGCATTGGTGGCCGATTAAGAAATTTTATATTATTTATTTTTATTTTTTTCATTAAATATATTTTTTTATACAAATGAGGGCGGCTAGGCAGGTTTTAAATTGTTTAAGAACTTTGATCCACATTAAAGGCTCATGTGGCAAAAGGTTATTGTGACCAAAAGTTGTTCCTTAACCATGTTGTTGGCAAATAGTTGATGGCATGAGAGACATTGATATCATGAGATAGTTTCACCGCCACTACTGGAAGCATATTAAGAGATGTTGAGCATCGTGATTGACTCGAACCACTAGTAAAAGTTATTAGTACTAGACGTTCAAGCATTTAGACCTTGTATAGGCTTAGGCCCGCATCATTATTAGCCTCTTGGTGTTGAGTTCCATCCACACTACATACCAGACCACTGTGCGATGTACCGCCGAAGCCACTATGATATGCATATTAGCACTGTCAGTCAGAGGGTCAAGGTCAAGGCCCACCTATGACCCTGTACCGCTCTTGACTCAGTTACTAATAAGAGCAACACATAGAGAACCCCTTAAGAGATTCCCTCACCCAGTTCCGCCATCAATTCATCGATTTAAATCAGAGCACTAACATCACACGGGATCGAACTCACGACCCCGTGACTCGCCTTGAGTTTTGACAGACGGGACAGGTGCTTTTAGCCCCACGGTCAATCTGGCACTCTTGACTCGAAGCAAAAGAAACTATAGTTTGATTCAAGTAACATAACATTATGGTCCTCCTTGCCTTGGCCGGAGTTTTTCTTTGGTTCGTTACACATTTATTTTTAAAATAAAGATGCTTTTGGCACCTAATTTACATAAACTATTTTTAGGATTGTTTCAGTAACAAATAATCTCAACAGCTATTTTTCTTATTTGAATGATATCTTAGGTTAGACAGCTAAAATTTAATTAGATTGCACTGATATCAAACTCAAAAATAAGTAATTTTTAGTTTTTTACTTTCTAAAACTAATTTTGAAATAGTAAACTTTTTCTATCAAGTTGTTTCCATCTTGTTTTTGTTCTGTCTATCTGATTTGAATTCGGTTAATATACTAGTTCTAGTTCTGGTTTAAGTTTCTTTACTAATTAACTTCCCACCTTTACTTTTTAACATCTCCTCGTTTTGCTAATTAAAAAAAAAAAAAAACTTTAGTTAATGTTGTTTCATCAGAAACTTTAGAGTTATCATGCTAGTTTTTCATTTTAGACTTTAATTCTTTGTAATGCAATGTTTTAATGGAAAAAATAAATATTTTCTCAAATAAAGTTTTCGCAAAATATATTTCTTCAATACACAATAAATTTTTTAAAAAATATTTTTTCAAAATATTTTCGCAAAAACTTAATGTATTTGAAACATTTTTCTATTATTTTCATTGCAATAATTATAAAAAAATATATATATATTTAACTCGTAGATAAGTACATTGTTGGCACTTAAAGCGGACTGTATCGTTACACTCTTCTAATCTCAGCTTCCCAACAATCGTGGTCTTGTTTAAATATTTCTATTTTTTTATTTTTGATTTGCTTTTGGCTTAAGTTACCATCTTTTTTCCCTTTCATTTTCAATACTATCAACACTTACAAGACATGTTACTGAGAACATGCCATTAGCTGTTAGCTCTTATTTAATTACTAGCCGTTAAGCCCGTGTCAACGGGCAGAATAAATATGGTTGAAAAAAAGAGCTGAGAGATAATTAGTTATAATTATAATATTTAAATAGATATTTACTGTTTAAATAGTAAGTTTTATGCTAAGAGATTCATTACAGTGGGATGGCTCAGTCTACCACTGAGCCATCCGATAGCGATAGCTTTATGTGCTGGAGGTTACTGGTTCCATCCCAGCTTATGGCGTATCAATTTTTAACGTTATAAATTATTTAGAGGTGAGTCGCCCGTCGTCGGGACACTACTCGATTATATAAAAGATTATAAGTGAAGTTGATGATTCAAAGCTTTTGACAAAAGCAAGAGTACAGACAGCTGACAGTACTTTGCTTTCGGTTGCCACCCCTTTGCGTCTCAACTCTTTTCCGTCTGGAGTAAAAAAAAGTACAAGTTTGACCCACTCGTAATTTACCTTTTATATTATAGTACATAACATAATTTAGCAGTTATGTTGGTTGTATTTTAATTTTATTAAAGTACAAAAGTATTCAACATTTTTTCTCTTACCACAGTCTATGTAATCAACAATCTTTTGTTCTTGTTCTTGTTTAGTTGCTAAATCTAAAACCGCAATTCTACTCAGAACATTTAAAATCAACTTAATTTGTTTCCAAATTCCAAACAACATTGGTGACTTTTTAACCGTGTTATAAAATACTAAACAATGTTAGCAGTAATTTGAACAACGAACTGGAAGGGGATAATTCGATTGCGTGATACAAGGGTCAACTTTTTTAGAAGCCCATTTAATAATTACTATAGTTGTCTAAAAACAAAATTTTCCCTCTGGTCTCCAGGGTTTTACTCCCAGTAAAAGGAATGAAGTATGTCATTGGGAATGTAATTTTCAGCTTTTTCCTAATTCCGATTCAGAAGGGAAAGTTACAATGAACTTAACTTGTTATAAAGTTAAAATGAAAATTTGGGAATTTAAGAGTTACAAATCTACAAATTCAGGTTGCAAAATCATTCGAATGTAATTTTGGTTCTTTTTTAGATTGTTGCTCCTCTATGTTTTTAGGGTTTTGTAGATACTTCTCAAAACCCTTATGCCGAGGGTGATTTGTCCGTCCGTCCGTCGCTCTTTGGTTCATAGGGCCCAAACCGTTCAAGCGAAAGAGCTGAAATTTGGAAACTGGTGCAACTTTTTGACCCAACCACAGGAAAAATATACAGAAGTCTATAATTAGATTTGCGCATGCGCAATTCAAAAAAATGTGGTAAACTCATAAAATTTACATTTTTTTAAATTTTTGAGTGGGGCATCAAATGAAAGCTGCTGAAGAGTAGAACACAAATATATATATGCTTTTTTAAATTTTGCATTCCTTATAGGGGAAAAAATCAAAATATACCCAAGAAAAATCCCCCCCCCCCAACCACTATAGATTGGCTGGTGCTAAAATTTCGAAATAATTCATGCTAATGCCTTATTGTTGGGCGATGAAAATTCCGGGAGTTGATCCCAAATTTTTAAAAATTGTCAATTTTGGGCGCGAAATAGTGAAGTGCGCCCAAAATTTTATTTTTTTAAAATTTTGAGTTGGGTATCAAATGAAAGCTGCTGAAGAGTAGGACACAAATATATATTTGCTTTTTTAAAGTTTGCATTCCTTATTGGTTTATTACTGATAAAAAACATTGTGACCCCCCGGGGAATCGAACCCGGACTCTTGAGATCGAAGACCAGAAATCATAATTACATAATGGGTATGCTTACTCATCTACAAAACCCTAAAAAGTACTTGGACGCAAGTACTTCTCTGTGATTTTTTTACAATGTAAATGACTTTGACTATTAAGACAAAGAGGATGTTTAGTCTAATATACTTTGGGGCAATAAATTATCACAATTTTTATAAGAGAAGTAACAGTTTAAAGAAGAACATTTCGTGAACCTTCCTTAGATTGTTACTCCCTTCTGTTTTCTTTGTAAAGAAAAGTAACAATCAAAAGAGAAGGTAACAATCTAAAAAAGTGCCGTATTTTTTAAGGGTCCGTAGGAAAAAACGGGGACTTATACATTCTTGCTCTTGTCTGTCTATTTCTGTACGAATTTATCAGAGAAAGTATCCATCAAAAAAAATTAGGGGGTGTTAAATGAATGAAGAGGACTCCCTGAGTACATTTTTTTTGTTCTTAAATATTTATTTTTGTACCAGTTCATCTTTGCGCCATGTATCCTTGATAATTGCATTTTTCGTGTACCCCCCTCTATTTTATTACAAATTTGTTTATTTTATTACAAAACGACACTAAAATGATGCTAAATTACTGAAGATTGAAGATAATTTGAAAGTGGTAGTCCGAAGAAAAAGTTGGAAGTTAAATCTTTTGTGATATGTTATCTTTTGGAAGCATATAGGCACTAGTATGCTGCTTAGAAATGACTACTCCCTGCAGGTACATCTTATGTAGTTGAAGGAACTCCATAATTCAACTCCGGAAGCATAGGCACTTGTAGTTAATATTGTTCTCGAAGAAACCCAATATGATGCTGCTTAGAAATTACTACCCCCAGAAGGAACATCTTATGCAGAAGAAGGAACTCGATAACTTAACTTATTGTTCTTAGAAGTTTAACACGGACAGGTTGTCTTTTAACCCTGTTTATAGCATGTACAATATACACAGGGTTAAAATAAACATACCTTTTTTAAGAAGAGGGTTTAGTAAATAATATATAAATAAATGAAAAGGATAGAATAAATAACCCTTCTCACTGTTTTCCTATCTTATATCTTATTACCTACATATTGTAAGAAATAAAGGGTCTTAGGCTGTTTGGAATTGAATTGCTATCCGTTGTGCAGTACCCTTGTGAACCCTATTGAGTAAATTCTTATAGGCATGATGTCAACTCCAGGCTACTAACTTCCTGCTCGACCTAAGGGCTTTTTCACATCGATTTTTCGTGTATTTAAGAAAGAAAAGGACATAAAAAAGCGTGTTTTAAGACGTTTATTTGTAGGTTACGCGATATAGGAGGTTGTTGAAAGCAGTGTTAAGCTGAAGAGATAAGTACTAAGTACGGGGTTGTTACAGTGTCGATAACCTTTTGATGCCACTTCAACATGAGTGGAGCCTGTTCAGAGTCATTTAACTTCTTTACATCATATTCCCCTTCTCTTCTCCTTTTGCTTTTCTAAACTTTCTTCGAGCTTATCTTTTTCAATACATTTAACACCTTCTTTTTCTCTTGGTTGACTCTTTTTAAGGAAGGTTTTTTCGAGAACCATATAAATAAGGTCTCTATGTGCTTTCTATAATAATAAGTATATTGTTTATTATTGGTTTCTTTTGTTTAGAGCGTAAGATATATGGAATAAATATATATATTATTCTTAAGGTCCCGCTACCTTGTGAGGATAATGTTACTTTCCACTAATGACAATATACATTCAGGGTGAGCAAAAAAAAAAAAAACCCGCACTTTTTAAACACTTATAGACAGTTTCTGTAGTAGATAGAGATATGGGGTTTGCAGAGTCTGAAAACTAAATTCTTCTACTTTAAATTTCATATCTATAACTATAAAAGCGATTGGATGAAAGCCACGCAATGACGGTTTGAAATAGGGTATTAAAAAAAGTCGTTGTCCGGGAAGTGATCTTGTCTGGTATTATACTTTTGATAGAATAAATTTCCAAATGGTGGAAGGGGGGGGG
>KZ651320.1:364630-375457 GCA_001010745.2 Gerris buenoi | reverse complement strand
GTTATTAGAAATATTAAACACAAAATTATTCTCATGTTAAAATATTCTTTATAAATAAAAAGCGCAAACATTATGTGTATATTTTTTTCATTATTTGTTTAAATTGTCTCTATGATATTAACTTTTATTTTAAGAAGTCTTCCCGTTCAGCACAAATATTGTGAATGAGCACATTATTTTTAAAAAAATGAAAATTAAAGCACAATTTTTGAGAAAAAAAATTAATTTAAAAAAATGAATAAATAAGAATAAAATAAACTTGGATATATATTTTTTTCTTTTAGTCTACTTTGTAAATTATGTTGCTATATTGTTTATTATAATGTAAGGGTTATAAATTATCATTGGCCCAAGGCTGTATTTAATATAATAAGCCCTTTTTATGTACAAAGAGCAGTTGCCACTCTTGTGTTGTGTATTCAAAACAAATTAAAAAAAGAAAGAAAAAACCCTTTTGTTTTTTTTCCCCCTTTAATTCTTCTTCTTAACATCTAGGGAGCAGGAGAATTCTACTTTTGAAACTATAACACTGCACTCAAGCAGGCCCCGATTTACCAATGGGCAGACTGGGCAATTGCCTAGGGCGGCAATTTCTGGGGGGCGGAAAATTTTCGGATATTTTTTTTTTATTGTAAATATTTCTAGAACAATGGTAAAAAAATACCAATTAACAGCCCTTCTAAAATCGAGTTTTCTTCAAATTTTCAAAATATGGATGTTTTAAGTTGTTGTTTTTTTTTCAATTTTCCACCCTAAAGACTTGATTCTTCATAAGGGCCGAAACTTTAAGTAGAAATAACATTCTATTATGAGTAACTAGTAACTAGTATCAGGTTTTTATTGTAAATAGCTTTCGAGTTACGGCTTATTGAAGTAGGGATTATATTTGGGAAATTGCAGTATTTATTTACACACTAAATGTTGAGTTGGAGAGAAACTAGCTAGATTAAATGTTGCTTTGGCCGATTTTACGAGAAGTTTCTCAAGCTGCTGCAAGTTATAACACAATAATTTTTCTTTAAATTTGGCCAATCGATAATGCTGCAAAATAAATTCATCAGAGTGAATAATGGAAAAAACCAATTGAAATCAAGCATATTTTGAAAATATTGAAAAATAACTCCATTTTTTAAGGTCTTTAAATGTTAGTAATAGTGTGTGTTAGAAAGGTGATTTTTTTTTTAACAAAATAGTATTTCGTCTACTTTACTAAATAATCCATTAATTTTTTCGATAAAACCACTCCTTCATGGTGAAAACGGGAAAAGTCCAACATTTTGCAGTTCTTCGGTGCCAGCAGCGCTCCACCGAGGTTTAAAACGTAGACATTTCATTAATGAATCTACACCTTCAACATATCCAAAAATGAAAACTACCAGACCTTTTGCTAGCGAACCCCCCTTTTTAACGACATATTGACTGGACATATTCAGTAATCACAAATATCTCAGTCCTTTTTGAGGGGGGGGGCTACAAAAGGTTTTTCCCAGGGTGCATCTTACCCTAAATCGGGGCCTGCACTTGGCCAAAAGAAAGTGAAAGGTATGCAGAAAATAAGGATAAACATTAAACAAAAGCTATCACTAGAAACTGAAGTATAATATTGAGAAACTAAAATTGAAGTTATATGAAAATGGTGAAGAAAAAAAAATGGAACATATACTCATATAAAATATTTAGTTTTTGTATATTCGATTTAGAAAATAGAAAAAAGTGATAAGGAAATAGAAAGAATTATCGATTAAAGAAAGAAAAATTATCAATCGAAAAAGAGTCAATCGAAACAACGTGTCACGTGATTGTATAATTTCTGTTAAAATAAGTAGGATTGATCAATACCAATTGACAGAATCTCAATACGTGAACAAGAAAAAGTTTTATTATTTGTTTTTAGGAAAAAGAGGAATCTCCAAGTATACAATGCGATAACGATCTAATAAAAAACATGCAAAGCGATAACCAACCAGTGATTCTACAAAGAGATATAACAGAGATAGTGAATAATGAAGCTACTGTATAGAATAAAAGATAGAAAAGAAAGTAGAAACAACAGTATTTGTTGTATGATTTGTGGATCAAGAAGCGCTAAGTAAAATTTGAGAAGTAAAAACTTAAGTTTATTGTCAACCCAAAATTAAAAATGCATACTTTAATTAAATAATAATTTTATAATAGGTCAAATTAATGGTCTAGCCAACTTACTCTTGACTTTTTCATACAGATTTTGTTTTGATTGACCTTTCTGTATTGTTACTGATATTGTGAGAAAGCGTCCCTCCCTCTTTCCAAGCTTTTTATACAGAGTGGCACAATAGCTATTTACGTACCTAGAGCAGTAAGGGCGTTATTACAGGCCGAGGGCGAAGCTTGAAAGCACGAGTGCGTTTAACGCCCGAGGCTTGTCATTGTCATAGTGCTTACTGCTCGTGGTGCGTACACTATTTTATCACCCACCATATGTAAACTAACTACAAAAACTATTTTTTACGAAATCTTCAAAAACAATAAATACATTTTAAGGTTATATCATTACCAAAACAAACCGCAGTTATACAAATATTGATTGTTTACGAATTAAACAGCTGACGCGTAGAACTACTAGCACTTCCTGCACGCCGCGGCCCGGCCAGGAAGCGGCCACTTCTCGAACTACTAGTGGCCCTGTAATGGATAAAGTATGCATTATTACCGGCCCCAGGGCTGTAATATGGAACATTACTGGCCGCTCAGAATAGCAATGTTTACAAGTGGAGGGCGATAAAAGTATGGAAACCCCAGAATATCTCGTCAGAAATTATTTTTTTCCAAAAAAAAAAAACTTTCATACAAGAGTTTCAGGATTTTTCCCTAGCTATTCAATGGTAACTGATATTTTAATGGTCAAATCCAAGGTCACCATTGAATGGCATTGGAAAAATCCTAAATCTTTTTTCGGAAAAATGCATTTTTGACGAGTTATTCTGGGTTTTTCATTGTGCCACCCTGTATGCCTTCATTAGTATTTAATTTAATTTTTTGGAGCCCTCAAATGGAGTCTTTAACTGTTCCAACCCAAAATTTGCCTTAATGAAATTAATAAAATTTACTTTTAGAGCTTTAAAATAATGTAATATTTTTGCATTTCCTTAACGTATTATAAGAGTAAGTAGAATAAAAAAAAATATATATTAGTTAAAATAAGAGTAATTTTAAATTAATTCTTCAACATCTGGCATGAGGATTAGAAAATTCTTGATCCCAACCAAAAACTATTTCACTTTAATATTAAAAGAAGTTGATAAAAGTAAAATAGAGAACAAAATATTTATAAAAAAAAAAGTAATAGAAGTAAAATTAAATCGTGGGTAGAAATGAACGAAGAAGAAAAAAAAACTATTATCAGTTGGAGTTGGTGAGTAAAGAAGCTTTTTACAATTCACTGGATTATTCAGAAAGTAAAGAGAAAGGACAAACCAACAACCTAGAAATGAGAAAACGGTGGTCAGGTTTGTTTTGTCGACTGATGCATTTTCCCGCAATTTCTCTCATTGTTTTTGTCACGGAGGGAAACTGAGTCAAGAAGGAAGCTTAGTGTAGCATTTTCCTCTTTCCCATCAACCCTCTCTAGAAAGGATTAAAAAGGAAGTGGCAACGGTAGAGGAAACAGAGATAGCTGGGTGAGAAGGAAACAAGTTATACAGCGATTTTCAATATTAAACGAAAATCCAAGCGTTCCGATATACTCTGAGGAGAGAGATGGTAGAAGCTCGGCAAAACTTCTCCAAATTCCATCACACTCTCCAAACAAACACCCCTCTTGAAAATCCTGCTCCCTCCAGTTTCCTCTCTTGTTTGATTCCAACCTTTTATAATAGAGGAGGGTTAGTAAAGGTCTAAACATTTCCCTTGAGGAGTAGGCTTGTTTTTCCTATTTTAAAACTTCATTTTAACAAGAACAAAAAAAATGTTAAAAGGCCTCTTGTTAGTACTGATGTAGCAGCAAAAGTTAATCGTCTCGAATGTTGAAGGGAAAAAAGTGTTTTCTCTCGTGTATTGAAAGGATTATATTTGAATTTTACTACAAAAAATCTTGTTTTTTATCTACAATTGTACATCTAACTTAAGAATATGAATGTATGACTTGAACCACGGGGCCCGTGGTTCAAGTCCCGGCGCTGTAGTCTATTTTTCTCTGTCTGACTCCCAGTGTTAATAATAATTATAATTTGATTTAAATTAAAATTTAAACTTTCCGTTCTATGATTACTTCCAAAAACTTAAAAATTGAATTTCTAATTGATTGTACAAGGTAATTGAGTACTTTATAATTATAAGCGTTAATTCTCGGTCTAGTTCTAATGTCATAAATATTGACTTGATAAACTTTTAGAAATATTGAAAGCTTGGATTCGGGACTAGTTATCGGTTACGGCAGAGAAAAATCAGTCTCCTGCGTAGCTTAGTTGGAAAGAGCACTACACTAGAAATTTAGAGGCCCGTGGTTCAAGTCCCGGCGCTGGAGTCTATTTTTCTCTGTCTGTCTCCCGATGTTAATAATAATTATAATTTGATTTAAATTAAAATTTAAACTTTCCCTAGTATGAATACTACCAAAAACTTAAAAATTGAATAACTTAAGAATGTTTAGATATTTATCTTTCAATATTATACAGACAAATATCTTCCTCATTATTGATTACTGGGAGAATTTATGGTCACATAGGAATTAAAAGTGATTTTTGGACCAATTAATGAGGTAACTTTTGACGCAGGGCCGCAGGGCTATATTTGTGGGCTAAATTTCTTCATTCTAGAGTTATATTATAAAAAAATAAAATAAATGTAATGGGCGATTCATACGATGTCGGAGACTAAGTTAAGAATAAACAAGCATTATCTTCCCTGTAGAGACTGTTTCTTTGTATTTATTAAGATGACCTCCATCAAGGTTCTTATATCTGAAGTTAATTATGTAGTTAGTTATTAGGTAATTAATTATCAATATAAATTGTAATTAGACAGTATAAAATTGTCTATTATTCGCAAGGAAATTAATTAATTAAACTTTTATTCTGTTATAAAATAGCAAAATTCTTCCTTTAAATAAATAGAGTTGTCCTTTGATAAATATTCTTGAGGAATTTTATAAAAAGCAATTGAGATAAGAACAATGCTACCTTATGATTCAATTTTTAAGAAGGGTAGAGAAGTCACATATGGTAGAGATGGAGGTAAAACTAATATTGTATGACTTATGGTTAGGCTATAAGCTGTTATATGACCGCATGCTTTATTATATCGGATGTCATATTTCTTTGTAGTCTACGGGTCTACAGTAATGGTTTGTCATTTTAAAGTATAATGTTTGAGGATGTTTGAAGCGTGTTAGTTTATAGTCGTATCATGTCAGGTTATATTTAGCTTTAGGCTTTCATGGTGAGGGAACCTTCGTGAAAATTGTATGAGGGAAAACGAGACTAACTTGAGGATTATGCTTCCATTATAACGTTGGATGGTGAATAGTTAAACTGTGGAGTCTGGACTTTGTGAAGGATATGCCGCTCAGTTTGCTTCGTTGAATTTTTGATGACGGGCCCGCTCCTCTCTCCTCCCAAGAGAAGAGGTTTTGGAGTATTCTGTTCCTCTGGTGAATTAAGAACCTCAGCAAGGCTTTTCCACTTCTTCTACTTGTCATGGTTACCATGTAATGTTATAATTAAGTGTTGCAACAACTCTTTCTTGGTGTCATTGTGTCATCTCAGATGAATATACTAACTTGAGATGTTTGTAAAAGATATAATTTCAAAATTTAAAACGATATACAACCGGTCTGCATGTTTTAAAAATTTAATTTTGTGGTTTGACAATATACAGATAAATTGAACTAGTTATTGTGCTTATTTTGACCTAACTGTACTGTATCTTTAGAACTACTTTAGCTACAGTTTCGAAAATATCTCGAAAATCTTGAAAGTTGGCCTGATTATATCTGAACTGCACTCAACTTCTGCCTCTGCATTCAGTAAGCAGTGTCCCAACAAAAACACTTGCATATTTTTAATCAAATGTTGTGAATTGTCGTATTCAACTTTGTATCCTCGTGCTGCTTAATAATTGTAAAGTCAGAAAATGTTTTTAAATTTGAACGTGAAGAGTGATTTGGGAAAAAAGTTTGAGTTTGTGAGGGACAGAGCATAGAGAGGAGGGACAGGCAAGGAACACCACTTACATACACTGGATAAATTAGATTTAGTAGAACTTACTTTGACAGGGGGAAATTTGGCAAACATTTTCTTTATTTGTAAATTTCAACTCTACGTATCAATTTACAATTACGTTTTTTTCAATTACGTTACAAATTTCAAGTTTAGAACGAAGTTCCTTATGGCACGTTCTAGATCCCAGGAGTGAATCCGAAAAAACGACCAAAATCACCGTCACGAAATCACCGTCACTCAAAATCCGTCACGAAATCTACTGTTGACGATAACATGAGTGAAAGCTCACCGAGTTAGATAAAATTTGGTACACATGTTAATGTTCATTTTACCAATGCCCAGGCTGAATACGTCGGAAAACGTTATCCGCCCAAGCGTTCACGCGCAACGCTCGCGTAAACGTAAGCTTCAAAAGACGGGAAAAAGTGTTATTAAGGAAGCCTGTTACTTGACTTGTTTTGATTATTTTTGTTACATAAAAAATCAAAAATGTCACTTTGGTTTTAAATAAATAAAATATAATCATGTAAAATTTCACCCTCATACAAGCAGAAGCTGTAGAGTAGGGAAGAGATATTTTTTATAATATTTTAAATTAATTGGCTGGGTAGGTAGAAAACAGTCTATTTCAATCCAAATTCATTTAAAAAACATACTCTTTCAATATAAACTCATCATGATCAACTTTTTTCTTATATTCAATATATATTTATAGTAAGACGCTTGCTTTAATTATACAAATAATGATTTTCTTTTAACATAATTTTGCCTTCATAATTCAAAAGTAAACAATTCAATACTTTTAATTTTATCTCTTTTCTAACTCCGCTATGTATAAGTAGTTAGCAATGTATACGCACTTAGCAGTGTGATTTTATAATTTATATTTAATGAAAAATGTAAGGAACTTCGTTTCTACCGGGTGTCTTGCGATACAACATGTACTTTTTTGATTTGTTTGTCTTCAGATATATATGTATAATAACTTATCTAAATAGAAATCTAAGTTAATTTACTTTATTTTACTTTTTTTCTAAATATAAAATTATGATTTTTTTCTATAACGCAAGATTGCAATATTAAAATGAAAGAGAAAAAAACCATCACAAGGAAAATATACCAGGAATGCGAAGTTACATTTTCTTTATTGTCTAATATAAAGTGGGATTTGGGTCTGTTTTAAAACGCAAATGTTGCAAGACTAAAAATCTTCTAAGATATACTATTATTTAACATTTCTNATTTACAAACTTAATAGCTATTACCCATGGTGCACTAGTCGTAGATAAAATTTAATACGCAACATGGATCGAAGTATTTCTACTCTCGGGATTATCTCTCTCGGCAAGCCTCAAGAGCTAATACTACAGTTATCTCCCTCGGCAAGCCTCGGGAGCTAATGAAGTTTTCTCCTTCGGCGTTGCCTCAGGAGAAAACTTAACCTCGAGCCGGAAAACATACTTCTCCCCCTTGTTGCGTAAATAACTATTGTTTTACATGAATAAATTGGCGAGACTTAAAATTAGTAATTCATTTTTACATTTTTGGTAGTATTCAATTCATACTACGGAAAGATTACATTTTAATTTAAATCAAATTATAATTATTATTAACTAATAGAGGCCCGTGGTTCAAATCCCGGCGCAGGAGTCTATTTTTTTCTGTATGTTTCTGTATGTTCCGTTATAATAATAATTATAATTTGATTTAAATTAAAACTTAAAATTAGTTTTCCGTCTAATTATTCTGTTTCAAAATTTAAATTTTTCGTCAAAATGTTTTTTGACTTGTTCGTGCTCATTCACTAATATGCCTGGTGTCTGATTTTGCTGACTCTTACACTGCCATTTAATTTTGTTGTGGAAATCTCATCATTGTATCAATAAAATCTGTGGCAAATTTTTTTAATCGGAGTTTTGCGGTTCACGAGATTTAGTGATTAATAGATGATGGACGCCATATTGATAATTTAAGAGTATTAGAGGATGAAACCAACCAGTATTTTCACCATGGGAATGACAAAAATATTTGCCAAGTTTTGGCAAATATATACCTCAAAAAATGCTACTCTTTTTTTAATTCTATTTAAGATAATAACAATTGCTGATAACACTAATATGATAGTTGGTGAAAGCTGAAGGGTTGCTTAAATAGGGTTGCCAAAAAAAAATCTTTCTTGCTAGAAATTGTATACTTAGGGCAAGGTTGAATGAATGTCCTCCACTGTGTGTGAAACGACTTATTAAGGGTTCTTTTCCAAATATTTGGCAAAAATAGCCAGAATTAAAATCACGAGAATGGCTATCGCGTTGAATTTAAGTGGCGGATCTAACCATTTTTTTAGTGGATACTTATATAATTAATGCTAGCTTTGAGGTTTAATTCGTGATTTCAGCTTTATTGTTTCGAGCTTTAGTTATTTTTAGATGATAAAGTAAAAATTTACCTTAATTGTTGTACATAAATGGCTGTACAACGAAATTTGCTCTGAGCATTGGTAAAAATGAACATGTCTACCAAATTTAAAAAAAAAAAAACGGTCTACTTTTACTCAAGTTATCGCACGTTTCAGGGGACACAGATACAACGGCAGAAAGACAGACAGACACGAGACAAAAAAATCCCTAATGTCTGAAAAGGATTTCTGTCTTGGATTTTTAAAATCGGTGACATAAAAATGTTGTGTCCACAAAAGTAAAAACAGTGCTTCCGTTACCTACTTACGGTTAAATTGGAAGCAAAATATTGCTCAAACTGGTAATTTGTTAACCAGGGCCTTTGTCATTTTACTAAAAGGCACTGAAAATTAATATAGTTATTATTTTTATTATTATGTGTGTTTATAATGATAATAAATAATTTTACCGCCCTCCACTTGTAAACATTCCTATCCTGAGCGGCCAGTAATGTTCCATATTACAGCCCTGGGGCCGGTAATAATGCATGGTTTATCCATTAAAGGGCCGCTAATAGTTCGAGAAGCGGCCGCTTCCTGGCCGGGCCGCGGCGTGCAGGAAGCGCTAGTAGTTCTACGCGTCAGCTGTTTAATTCGTAAACAATCAATATTTGTATAACTGCGGTTTGTTTTGGTAATGATATAACCTTAAAATGCATTTATTGTTTTTGAAAATTACGTAAAAAATAGTTTTTTTTTTAGTTAGTTTACATGTGGTGGGCGATAAAATAGTGTACGCACCACGAGCACTAAGCACTATGACAAGCCTCGGGCGTTAAACGCACTCGTGCTTTCAAGCTTCGCCCTCGGCCTGCAATAACGCCCTTACTGCTCTAGGTACGTAAATAGCTATACATCTATGTTAGGGTGGATCCCCTTAAGTAATATAAAACTAATTTAATTTTGTTTGAAGGAAATCTTTGTCGGTAGAAAATTTGTTTTTTTCTGTGACAGAAAGGAACGCCCAGCTTTAGCAGTGTTGGATCATATATATCCGTTTTGATTGTTTCCAGATAACTCTACCTATGTTTTTCCTCTTCGTCGACAGTTGTGAAGATTGCGCTTTCCACCCTTCACCCATGTCACTCTTTCAGGAAAAATGTTGTTTTTTACCTCAATAATCCTCTGGACAGATTTCACTTTCCAAAACAATTTTTCATGTCAAAAAATACACATCTGAAAAAAAAAAGCATAAATTATTTGCGTCTGATTATACCAACAGCTTTCTACCAAACCCCTTATTTTGGATTTATAGGAGCTTTAAACTGCCTTGACCGTCAACAACTTGATTATCAACATTGTTGTCTTTCATGATGACAACATTTAACACAGACATTTTTTACAAAGTTGCCTGCCGAATCTACAGTTTGTTCAAGTTTGTTGGGGGAGGTTTTTGGGTTTAAAATGAGTGAAGAATTGTTATACACCTCCTTATTATCATGAAAAGTATCCCCAAAGAAAATAAGTCACAAATACCTAAATCTGGTGTGAGCGCAGGCAACCCCACGTCACCCCTCACCGTATCCAGGCGCTGGGGGAACATTAGCCTCTTTTTTGAAATTCTAGTTGTGTGGAATGTAGTCCCGTCCTGTTGTAAGCAGATTTTCCTATTTCCCTTGGGTTTTTAATTGCCCAATAGTGAAAATTCTGACTAAAAAAAACTAGATTCTAAAAATTAGATATAGATTTAAAAAAAAAACTAAATAGATTTTAAAATTCAAACTAAAAAACTAGATTCTCCCACTGCCACTACGAATCTTCCCTCTTCCCTCTACCACCATTAGCCGAGCGCTGACCGTTCAAAACCAATTCATATATCTTTTGCCCTACCATGTATTTAGCAAATTCAATTAGAAAATAATTATTAGAGAGAGCTTTAAAAATATATTTATATTAAACTCCAAATTAATACACATTTTCAAAGATTGAAATCTGTTTAATTTAAAAATTTTCATTAAGTCAAGTGAAAAAGAAAATAATGAAATAATTTAATTAAGATCCGCTTTTTGGCTTCGTATTTTTTCCTTTCTTGTGTTCATTTTTCTTAATTGAAAGAAAAAAATGGAAAAGAAGCTTTTGCATTATAATATTTTTTCCTCAACAAAGGATCAGACTTTTTTTTAGCAGTAAAATATTTTTTCAAACCTTTAAGTTAATTATATATGAATATATATA
>KZ651320.1:320924-336977 GCA_001010745.2 Gerris buenoi | reverse complement strand
AAAAAAAAAAAAAAAAAAAATAGAAAAATCTTGATGTACAGACCAATACTAATCTACTTCATTGACTCGACTAATACAGAACATTTTGAAAATAAACTTTTAAACTGTAACTTTTACATAAAACTTCTCATACATATACTTGAAATTTGTGGATATAGCAGTGAATCATTCATATAATTTGAAAATAATACTTGTAATTTAAGATAAATTGTAGATTTTTTTCGTTTTACTGTCCTCTCTATAGTTTTCAACAGCGTTTTTCGAACATATTCTGCATATTTAACAGCATATTATAGGTTTTTTCGGGCATATCTATCGAGCATAAAACATGTGGTTTTCGAGCATACCTGGAGATATTATCGAGCATATCAATCCGAGCCCTACTGGTAAGACTATTCTGAAAGAATAAATTAAGGCCTTCAGAAAACGAAGGGCGAACTCAACATCTAACTTTTCTTTTTTTTCCTTACCATCGTTTAGGGTGTAAGATTTAGCCTGTATAGTTTTTTTTGTTAAGTTCGCCTTTAATTCTACTTAAAATTACTGGTTTAATCTTGAAGGAGAGGTTTGAATCGTCGATAAGCGTGCGGATACGAAGGGCGAACTCCACGCTCCCGTAAGTCCCCACTTCTCTCATTCCTAAATCTTATCAGGTTTTTTTGTTGACTTCGCCCACTGCTTTAAAACATTAATTTACGTTTTTCTCAAAATCACCAAATGTTGAGTTCGCCCTTCGTATTCTGAACGCCTCATATGTACATTTCCAAAGATGGAACTGTTTATACGATTATTACAGCTATATCCATCGACAAGGTTGGTAGTTTTAGTTGATCTTAGTTAGTCTTCCTTTGTTTAGTTACGAACGACGAACGGATGACAAAATGAAAATTGGCAAATGTTTGGAATGCTTCGAATTGTTGATAACATAATAAAGTTAACTTTAACTTTAGCGAAAACCAAGTTTGTCTTCCGTATTAATCAAAGGGGAAAACCTTATAGAATTTGCGTTTCTTGAAAAAGCAAGTCACAAACTTATAAAAGTTTCTTAATTTGGAAACTCTATACAAGTATTTATTTGTACAAGTTTTTTGAGTCGCTGTTGGTTTTACTAAAAAATTGTATTTGAAAAAAAATGTTTGACTCATTGAATAATAGATGAAGTTTGATTTTTCCCCGACCTAAAATTCCAATTTTAAATTTGAAGCTCACGTTTACGCGAGCGTTGCGCGTGAATAGATAGCGTGAGTAGATAGTAGTGAATGGATAAAGTTGTCCAACGAACTCGTCCTGTGCATTGGTAAAACTAACATGTCTACTAAATTTCATCAAAGTCGGTCGACATTTACTCAAGTTATCGTCGGACGTTTCACGATTCGCGGACATACAGACCGATAAATTGACAGACACGAGACCAAAAATGACCCCGATGACTGAAACGGATTTCTGTCTAGGAAATTTTTATAATCGGAGGCATAAAACTTTTTCGTTCTCAAAAGTGAGCACAATGCTTCCGTTACCTTCGGTAAGCTCGGAAGCAACATAACGACACATCTATTGTTGCTCCATGTTTAGCAATTTTGTTACAATTAAAAATCTAAAGAAAAAAAATCATGTATCTCCGATTTTTTAAATCTAGTACATTTCAATCTAAAAAAAACCGATACAATAACAGATATTTTTTAATTCACCCCTTTGTTACTCTGTATCCTTATCCTAGAAACCAGTATCACAACACGACTTAGCACTTAGTCTTTGCCTCTTTATCCCAACTGCTAATTCTCAACTGAGATCGATAAATAAACTGTAAAGTCAACAATTTAGGATTTGAAAGGAATTAATTCTTTAATGCTTTTAACCTTAGTGTTCAATTAAACACTTAACACTGTTAAAGTATAAGCTTTATTAGTATATTATCCATAAGCATATGTTCCAGTAGGTTATCTATAAGCATTATTATCTATTATCTATACGTTCCATTAATCTTCCTTAGTAGTAGTTGATTGATTTCTGATTTGAGGACTATCTAAATCTAAAACAACTAAAAACCCGAACGTAATAATAAATAATATGTATCTGAGTATAAATAATTATGAATGGTAATCACATTCAAAAACCTTTACCTGGGGAGAAATATGGATGGATTCACGGTGACCACTTCTGAGATGCGGTTCTTCTTTTGGGTTGCTAAAGTCAGCGGTTTTCATAAACAAACATAACAACATAACAAGGAACTTTTTGAGCAGGACTGACTCGACGCGACTTTATGATGAATCCAGGCTTCTAAGGCTAAAAGCAGCTGGCGATGCCATAGCAACATGACGGTACACTTCATAACTAAATTATTTGCCTCATGGGAAACTAATCTAATAAGCAATGTTTCAAGCGTCGCATATTTTGAGAGAAAAAATCCCCCCCCCCTCTCAAAAAAAAAATTATTATATCTTTTTTTTACCGGTATGTATAAAAGTGTGTGCTAGTCAGCACACAGCGAGGGTCCATTGGCAAATCACTGTATTGCAATTGTATTGTTTATGTAGTACCTATTGATGGTGCTTTTTAAAATGCTAAAAAAGCCCACTTCCAGAATATCAGATCCATGGCTCTGATATTCTCCAAAACATATAAACAAACTTTTGATAAAGTTTTTTTGCCAGTGAACCTGACTGCAAACATATTAATACAAGTACATACATCTAAAAGAGCATAATTATTTTTTTAATCTTTTTAAATTTTGTCAATAAAAAACTAACTTTTTTTCCGAAATTTCCAAAACTTTTGTAATAGGATTTTTTTCAGAGCGAAATAGAGGGGGGGGGGGGGGAATTTTCTTCGCCAACTTCAAACTTGTCTACCCTCCCAATTACAGGTTATAACCAAAAAATTATATGTTTTTGTATCAGCTCGATGTACCTTCCCTATCATTTGATACCCCAAACGGTCGCCAAAACAGAAGGACGGACAGACTGGCACACACAGGGGGTATATAAACCCTTATATACCCCCTGTGTGTCCAGTCTGTCCGTTATATAAGGGTCTAAAGTTTTTCCTATGGACCCTAAAAATGTATATAAATCCCATCTTGACACGGTTTGACACGGTCTGTCCCCCTTATATAAGGGTCCACAAACATAAGGGTCCTTAGTTTTTCCTACGGACCCTAAAAATGTATATAAATCCCATCTTGACACGGTTTGGATGATTATCCTGGTTAACTAACTTATCTTATTTATTAAATTACCTACGGAGCCTTTCTGTGCTGATAGCATATAGTTGGTGAATTTATTATTATGTCTTTCAGATAACTGTGCTCCAACAGATCACGCAATAACTTCTTTAAGCACAAACTGTTATGTTTTTTGCATATTTTGGTCAACCTATATTCCAATAGATTTTCCCTTTGAATTAAAGAAGACGATTTTATTCTATTCCACTCATTATTATAATTCCCTAGTTATTTAAGGATATAAAAAAGAGTATTAAGTAATTTTCTGATAAAGAAAAAAAGGCAAAATTATAATACCATACATTTTCTCACCAGACAACAGAAAAAAATAAAGTATAACTGAATACATTAGGATAACATGAAGCTAAAGATATTGAGGGAAAAGAGGAAAATTTTGGATATGGAATACGAATGAAGGCAATAGAGAAAATACATTCTTGGTTGTACCCTTCTATCCTTTACTTCTAATACAGTCGTACCAAGGTATGGTGTACCAAGGAAAAATATGTATTTCATATCGTTCCCCCTCATCTCTCTCTCCCTTATTTTTCTTCTCCTAACAGTGTCTGAAACCAATCATCTTACGTCACAATAAAATGGGATGCTCCGAGTCCTTTTTCTTCTCTTATAAGGAAGCTCGAAGGTCCCAGACTCAATCATATCCAGAGTGAATAAAAATCTATTGGAAATATGAGGAAATATTTTCTTGGTACCTTCCTTTGCTAAAGCAAAGGAGGCCAAAGCCCTCTGTTACTTACATTTGTAAACGATTTATGTAAAGAGGTAACCCTTTGCCCTTTGGAATATCTCTCCATCTATATAATATTCATAATGCATTCTTATACATATATATAATAGAAAAAAACTACAAATTTGGATCATAAAATAAAATCTAACGTAATATTTTTTTGTTAAGATATTATAATTTATCTTTATAAATAACAATGAATGTTTGTCTGTCTGTGTCCGTTATCCTGCCTAAACCGTTCATCCCATTTGCATTAAGTTTTAGGGAATGGTTGGACGCGTGCCCAGGAGGGTTTCGGGTTTCTGAGTTAGTAAAACTATGTTGAATTTTTGGTACACAGGGGTACGGGGTGCAAATGTCAAAGTTATGAAAAACCTTTAACGATGCATATCGTTCAAAAGCTCTTTAAGAGTCAGTCATTGTTCTTATGTACATGTACATTTTGTTATATTTTCATTTAGAAGGGGAGTAAAATAGAAAATACAGGAAACATATTTGTTATCTATATCTATATAACTTCAATTTTTAAGTTTTTTGTAGTATTCATACTACGGAACGTTTAAATTTTAATTTAAATCAAATTATAATTACTATTTACAAAGGGAGACAGTCAGAGAAAAATAGACTTCAGCGCCGGGATTCGAACCACGGATAAATAGTAATTATAATTTGATTTAAATTAAAATTTAAACGTTCCGTAGTATGAATACTACCAAAAACTTAAAAATTGAATTTCTAATTGATTGTACTAAGTACAGGTACTAATTGAGTACTTTATAATTACAAGCGTATTTCTCGGTCTATTGTCGTTTCTTGACTTCTAAGACTTGTGGAAAAATTTGAAAAGCTTAATTCGGGATTAGGTATCGATATTTATCAGATGAAAGTATTCTTTAGTGTAGCTTAACTGGCTAGAGCACCCGCACACTGGAAATGAGGGGGAGGTCCGTGGTTCGAATCCCGGCGCTGAAGTCTATTTTTCTCTATCTATATAACTAAAAATGAATGTTTTGTATATCTTATGTAATATTCTATATTGTACAAGAATATACTGCAAATTTAATAACTTTTTCATGTAAGGCAACATTATTTAACTTAAAAAAAAAGAACAATTTATTAGGTTTTTAAAAGGTAGCAGCTATACATTTCTTATGTTATTATAATGTTTATTAGGCGGTATAAAGTTCGCCGGGTCAGCTAGTATTATATAATAATATCATAGATGTTCCCATATTTAATACATATTCTTTACCTTTTGATGAATTTTTACTGTTAAGGTAATTGGTTTTTGTAAACTCGGACGAGAGTATTAGATTCAACTACCTATATAAATCGAAATAAATTAAATAGCTAAAGAGTTTGATCTTTTAGTATAGAACATGCTTTTCCGATGACCAACCCCGTGAAATCTGAGAGATGTGGGGTCCAGTCAATTGGGATGACCCTTCTGTTTCAGTCGCAGTCACTCTGTCATGCTAATGGATGGGTTCAGACGGTTCAAATTCATTGTTCAATATGTTGAACCACAAACTTTCAATGCCTAGTAGGCATTAATTTTTACTCCAGGTCCGTAGGCAAATGGGGCATGAGGCCATTCGGTATAAAGCCTTGAGGTTTTGGCCTGCGTAGCTTGGAGCATGCGCCCTTTTGCCTTCGGGTCAGGAGGCCTGTAGTCTGGAGGCTTAGAGTTAGAATAGGCCATGGAGTGTTAGTAAAGAAATTGAAGAAAAAGTTTAAATCTAATTTATCTGACGACCAAATAACCAAATTCTTATTCAAACCGCTATTCCTTGATTCTTTTCTACCTTTTTAGGTTTCTGTAAAAAGTAAAAAAAAAACCTTACGTAACGGCTCTGTCTGTCTGTCCGTTGCTTGTTTCAATTCATAAACTACTATAGCTAGGAACATGAAATTTGACAATCAGGTGCATCTCGGCTGGTGAAAACTGGACATTTTTTCGATTTTTCTCACTTAATATTTTCAAGATGGCGGCCAATATGACTAAAAAAAATGTGTTTAGTCACCATGCCATGTTATACATCAATTTAAAGGTCTTGAAGTGTAGAAAAAGAATATGAAACTATTACACTAAATAATTTTAACTTAATCGTACAGAAACCGGCGATTATCGCTTCACGTACTTACGTAAAGCGCGCCTTACTTGTTTTTCTCTGTGAATAAGTGTAACAAGATTTAAAAAACGATAGTGGAATAGTGTAACCATATTGAAACAGTCTGTAGTGTAGCACATGACTTTATTGCGTCTTATTTCGTATACTTTAATGATAGTATGCTGTTACAAACTATTATTGTCAATTTTTCCTCCCTTCTGTTTCTGAAATCAGTCAAATTTCTTTTGATTTTTTACATGAATTGAAGTATGTATCTATTTAGCAAAATTTAAATAGCGCAGACGGATAAAATAAATCTAGGGCTATTTGCGGGCTACTTTCAACAAACCACTAATTAAATTTCTTAACAATTAGATGAGTAATTTTTTAAAGATGTATGTGTAAATAAATGTATAAATAAACTTTTAAACTAATTAATGAATTTCATCGTTTTTTTTAAATATTTATTCCTTATTTACGAAAGGCGCTACGATGATAACTCATACACTGACGATTATAGAGACGGCATGCTGAATACCACTCAGGAGGTATTTAAAACACCCAAAACGGATAATTTAGTTGAAATCTCGAAAAAAATTGGGTAAAAACAATACTTTTCCTACCTTAGGTGAGGAAAAGTAAAAATGGGCTGCTGAAACTTAAATGGAACTGATAATCTCTTATTTAAAAAATTACAATTCAGAAATCCGTTTCAGACATCAATCAGGGAACATTCGGTTCCATGTCTGTCTGTCACTCAATTTTTGCGACCCACAAAGCTTAAAAACTAAACAATGCTAAAAACTTTACACCTATATTTTGGTATTCATAAGTACTTGTATCTGATTTGTATGAAACGATCTTAGTTTACCGAAAGTAACCCACAGATTAATTTGAACCATCTGCGCTTGTTAGCTTTTGCTAAAGATGATGCTTTAATTGATGGAAAAAATCAAAACAATTTTGACACATTAAAAAACTGGGGGAAACAATGAAACAAAATACACAATAATGTATTTTAAAAGCATAAAATCAACAAGGTACGTGATAATAAATCAAAACAGGATGCGAGGAAGCTATGAGCCCAATTGGCAGTCTATTTTCACTAGAGCTATAAATATATGAACAAATTTGGTTCACTGAGCTCAATAGAATAGATGCTCCATTACTGTGCTAAATAAATGTTTACTTCCAATATTCTTTATTCTTTTCCTATTAGGACACGAATATAATATGGTATTATTTGTTTGAATACAAAAAAATCAATGAGAATCTCGTTTGGAATCTCATCCTATTCAGTGAGCCTACGATTATATTCGTGTATTGATCTGGATAGATGTTATTTTTGACCGAATGTAATACTCTAGTGGGTATTTTGGTTTCTCTATGGATTGGTCTTATTGTGAAAGCAAAGCAGCTTACCTACTTTACTTGAGTAGTTTATATTTAGCCCGATATAACCCTGCAATGATAATCCCTTTACATTATCAGCTATTATTATTTCTTATACAATTTATAATATAAATTTCTATTTTAATTAATTGTTAAACTGCTTTTCGAATATTTTGGTAAATCATATACCTACATTTATAATTTTACATTGTCCCAGTACGTTCGGCAATATTATGTTTTTATACGAGCATATATTATTCTATAATACTTAAAAGTAAAATCCATTTTAATTATAAAAATTATTCTTATTATTATAAATAAAGGGAAAATAAAGAGAAGGCAGAGGGATTTAAGTTCTGTGTATCTTGAAACATATGGTCTTACGGTCTACCTCTTAAAAAACGATCGAATTGAAAGTATATTTCTTTTTTAATCTTTATATCTTAAAATTATTATCGTTCTCCTAATTGGCCTGAATATAAATACAAAAATTCATCAGTGCCTACTACTTTTGTAATTGTAAAGTTTCTTCTACTAAATATAACTAATAAATAATTACTATCTTCTAATAACATATTTAAAGTAGCATAAATTAAATCTTACTATTCGAATAATTTTAAATCATTATTTATAATATCCGCAACAAACGGTTTATTCTTATAATCAGGACAAAGGTTTAAAGTAATTTAAATCAGTGAAATTGGAAACATACCTATGGTAATGTTTTTATACTAAATCTCTGGTTCGTGACCTAGCTAACTTCGTTGCATTCGATGAAGTTGGGTTTTTTTTATAGCCCCTTGTTCTGTGTAAAAATAACTGAGGCAAATCGATATTTCTTCTTAATATTTTATATAACTGACACAAAAGAAGTATTTGCTTGTTTAGGAAAATATCATTACTTATTCAACTACGAAGAAGTTAGATGGAGTATATTATGAAAATTAAATTAGTTTTCGTATTACATTACTTCCTTATTATAATACTGTTTTTAAAATAATTTATTTGTTGTTCTTATTCTTCTTGGATGGTTAAAAGAGCCAGATTAAACTAAACAGTGTTACCAAAAATTAGAAGAGGTTCTAGGCCATTGCCGTTAGGAATTGCTCAAGTGGAACAGGAAATTAAAATTAATGGTCTATCCAAGGGACCCTCAATTCTTAAAGATCTTATGAAGATAATAAAAGCATGTGAATTAAATAGAATCGAGGAGAGCGAGGATCATTCAATCGCCTTTGACTTAATACTTTCTATCCTCAATTCTTTACAAGATAACCATGCGATTTTATTAAGAATTGAGGATAGCTAGGATCATTCAATCGCCTTTGACTTAATACTTTCTATCCTCAATTCTTTACAAGATAACCATGTGATTTTATTAAGAATTGAGGATAGCTAGGATCATTTAATCGCCTTTGACTTGACACTTGCTATCCTCAATTCGTTCACAAGATAATAACCATGTGAATTATCAAATGTGAATCTCATTAGAATTAGAAGGGTAGCAGGGGTCAGTTAACCGCCTTTTTTTATTTTGATTCATTTATTAATTATAATTGATACAAAAATGTCCTATCATAGCAATATAGTTGTTTCGGCTTCTAAATTATAGTCGTAAAATTACTTGCAAATCTCCTTTTCTTTACTGGCGACTTAAAATTCAAAAGTTTTTTAACCCCAAGATAATATTAAATGAAGTCCTTTTTCATTAATTTATGTTAGTATTTCCCTTTAAAACCTCCGTTTTTAAATTACACTTTTAATTGTTAACAAACAACTCACTAATGCTTTACCTCAAGTTTTTCTTAATTTTAATTTATTTTGTTTCACCCGAGACTTTTCTTTATTTACTCATAATGTATATAAACTTTAAAGAGAAAAATTATTTAGAGTTTTTTCCAAATCTTTGAAGTCCAGTACCCGTGGAGCTAAGGTCCTTTCCTCGTCACTCCTCAGAACCTTTTCATCCTTCATAAATCCTTTTTAATTTAACAAACTAAAAATAGTAATTAGTTTAATTCATACCAGTTTCGACCATATTAATTAGTGAAATCGAGCGAATTTATAAAAATAACTATTAGATAAACTTGAACTAAACTTTCTTTTTGTTCTAAAACTTCATGATTGCTTGCTCCAGTGTTTTCCATTTTTTAGTTGTTTTAAGTTTTCAACATTTAATAAAAATCTTCCATAAAAATAACTCCTCTCTCTTGGGAAATCGAACCCGACCTCTCACCCTTTCTGTTTTTTTTGTTTTTTAACAAATTTTTTCCGGGAAAATTACTTATTTGGTTAGATTCGGATTGAAATGGATTAGATTGATATTATTTTAATCAAAATAGTTTACATAGACCACAGACAGACATTTAAAAAAAAAAAAATTGGAATCAGAAGAACTAGAAGAACTTAAATCGTACAAATCCATCAAAATCTCCAAATAGAATATTCGTCATTATAATCTATTAATAATTATAATATAAACATTAACTAGTTATTATTATCCTGAAGACTAACTCTCTTAAATAGGACAAACAAAACCGTTCAAATTAAAAATAATCTCAATTAAAAAAATGTTTGATACAAGACGATTTTTAAAACATAAATATATAAATAACTACTACTCTATATTCTAAAGCTTCACTGTCTCTTTCTTCTTGAATATTGTCTAAAAATAAATTTGGTAAAGGTCAGGAAAGAACAGAAAATAACATCAGCTTTACACGCGATTCATCCATATATAATGCGTTTAAACTATGTCTACTCTTGTTCTTTATTCTAATCTATTACCTATAGGTAATAGATTTAAAGTAAAAGTAAAACTTTTTAAAGTTTTATTTTTACTGTTTAATCAAAATAAAAAATCTCATTTCTTTCTTCCGAGCTTACCGAAGGTAAAAAGAGCATTTTGAACCTTTTGATGACCGAAATTGTGTTATAAATTAAATTTTTGAAACATCTTTGTTTAAATATTCAATTAATACTTATTTGTTGGCCTTGTTTCTGTATGTTGGGCTTTCCAACCTTATATTTTGAAAAGTACTCGCCCAATTTTGATGGAATTTTGATGTTACGTCAAAGATGGATCGTAGATGGTTCTAATTCAACAATTTCAACTTCTGCACATTCTCCTGTATCGTTACTTTTTTCTTACTTTTTCATATACTTATTTGCGGGACTTATGAATATAAAGTCAATCTTAATAATTATTAATAATTTTTTCTTAATAATAATTTTTAATAATAAATAATTAATTAATTAATTTAAATAATTTTTAATAATAAATTTTTTCTTAATAATAATTTATGGATTTACACATTAAATAAAATATGTATGTCTGTATGCCATATTTTATCTGTATTTGATATAATAAGCAGTCGTTGGAACTGTTAAATAATAAAAGATTTATGATTTTTGAAGGCCCAAAATTTTAGAATTATAATTAATTTCTTGATTCCGTTTGAGTTACAGTACTACTAAACCTATGATTTTATCAATAAAATCGGTTCAGCAGCTTATAATTCACGCTTAAAGGTAGACAGCTAGATATTTTTTTACTAGTTGGGAGACATTAATACGAGCTATACATTAAAATCCCCAACTGTTTTCATCTTAAAAATATTTAATCCATTGTATATTGTGTTTATAAGAAATAAATACTGTAAGAAGGGGTAGAAGTTGCTGCTGAGTAGTTTGCATCATTGTAACTTGCCTGATCTTAACACTGACAAGTATCAAGTTCGAATCCCAAAGAGATGAGAAATGTATTACTCCGATGATCACATCGAGTAGTAGCCGAATTTCCCATCCTGTAATAACCCTAATCTTTTGTTGATCGGGGACGTAAAATTAAAAGCAAAAACTGTAAATCTAAATCGTATAGCTGGGTCAACACTAATAAAAATTTGCGTTGCGCGGGCTGTGAGTGTTAAATATGGTTTGTGTAAATGGCAGTGTAGACACTCTGCCGCAAAAAATATTGACTCTTTTTGTGTAATTTTATGTCGTGAATATTTTTGCGAAGCGGTTTATTTTTTAAATATTGTTGTTGTTGTGCATGTATATTGTCAGTATACATTACAAATTTTATTTTTAGCATGAGTAAAATATAAATATAAAAACAATTTCTGGTTTAATACTCGTCCAACCTCAATATTTTCCTAAAAGATACCCGAAATAAAACACTGCCTTTTCAGTGAAAAGGGGGGAGCAAAGTTAATTTGACTTTTCGGCATTGCTTGCTGAAGCTTTGCTCGAGTTATTTGAAACTCTACCAAGGAAAGGTTCATGGAATCTGTAATCCTTCTCTTCTAAGCTTTCCTTTCCCGTTTTTTTTTCTTCTCTTTCCTTCTAGAAATTATTTTCATTTTCCGCCTGTTTTCATTGAAATATAACACTTTGCAACCGAAAAAGTTATTTCTCACCGTCATATTTTATTTCTGTTCCTTTTCTCCTATTTTTACTTTATATCTTTTCTTTATGTACGTTATATAAATATATTTTTCTTTAATATTTTTCCTTCTTTGTTTTTCTTTATTAATAATAAGAATTCCATTTATTTTTAGCTTTTTTTAAACCTTTTACTTCCATTTTTTAAAATAATAATTTAAGAAAACCAAATAGTTCAAAGAAGGCCCTTTCTTTTATTTGTGATAAATATAAATAACTGCGGATGAAAAAGTGACCAAGCTTACGAACATCCTTATAAAAAACAATGAAATATCCATGGATAATATTTAATATCAATTAAAAGTAATTTATATTTTTCATACCTTGCGATTGTTGTGCGATGGATCATGCAAGACACACAAATCGTGCTACTATTTAAACTTTTTCTTAGTCGTTCTGAAATAGTCAAGGAGGAAAAACTGTTTGTAACGACATATGGGCTATGTGCCCTAAAATTAAAGAAATAACAAGTGAATTAAAATGACAAAGAATATAGTCCAGGAGATAGCGTGCAAAAATGTGTCTAAATAAAATCATGCTGGAATTTCATCAAGCTATGTCTCGCAGATGTAGCATGGAACGTAGCCGAACACATGATCAAAATATTTACTAATACACAAAATTCCAGCTTGATGTATGTCAGACACTTTTTGGCACTGTAGCTCCTGGACTACTAATAGGTTTATAGATTTCTTGCATTTCAGCTGGAGAACGCTTTGACACTTTTGTTTTAGGTTTCTTTGAGGTAAACAGTTAGAAATGAGTTGATCTTTTAGGTGAACAATTCTTTTTTTGCTTTACGATCGACTTCCGTGTACTTATATACTAAAGCAGCGTATGCGTGATTTTTCTTGTCTTTGTTGCTGTAATCCTTAAATTTTAGTTGCTAGAGGGAAGAAAAACTTTGATGGAGCTCTATGAACTCTTAGAAAAAGGCCAGTGTCGTTATTCTGCCATTTTCTTTCGCCATTGAACGCTTTAAAATAACGGTTGCAACTACTAGAGTCTAGCGTCACCGAGAGTAGACTGGCAGTGGCGCAAAGCTTAACCGATAATAATGACGCTCGGCGCTCGTTTACATTCATAGACCACAGACTTGCAGGTACACAAAGCGGCACTTCTTTAGATCGTTACTCTCCTTATATAACAAAAACCAGTAGGGAGTAACAATCTAAAGAAGGTGTACGGAATGTTCTTCTTTAGACTGTTACTCCCCTTATCAAAACAGATGTGAGATATTCCTTTGCCCCAATGTACTTTGGACTATACATCAATTTTTCTTAATAGTAATTTAGTCAGTCATTTTTATTTTAAAACAACATAGGGGAGTAACAATCTAAATAAAGAATTTTGTCAAACTTCATTCACTTTAAGCTAGATTGTCAAACTTGCCGTC
Organism: Gerris buenoi; assembly: GCA_001010745.2. Lineage (NCBI taxonomy): Eukaryota > Metazoa > Arthropoda > Insecta > Hemiptera > Gerridae > Gerris > Gerris buenoi. The sequence goes on along the minus strand of KZ651320.1, from coordinate 323,661 downwards.
CAAGCGTTATTTTTTATTTGGCAGATTTAGCAAGATCGTGCAAGATTGACGACAAAACTTTGTGTAAAGACCAGATATTTGCCAAGTATAGCTGCAACAATTATTTTGGACGAAGTAGTGTAAACGAAGTGTTTAAAAACCTCTTATTACTTGGGTTGTGCTTAAGATTACTGATATTTTCCCCTGATTCCTCTGATATGTAATTAATTAATTAATATTTAAATTCTATACTTGATAAATTTGTTTATTAAACTTAATTACGATTTTACGAAATTTTAAAGAAATGTCTTATTTTATAAATTCAATAATTTTAATATTAAAAAGTACGCATATGTATTACACATAATATATTATGAAATCATTTTATTGTAATGGTGCCTTTTGAATTTTCTCGGGACTTTAATTTAAGATTTTATATAATTTTAGTTAATTTTAGACTTTAGATTTTACCGGGAAAATTACTAATATGGTTTCTCATTGGTTAGTATTGTTAAGAAGTTCATTTTAATAATGAATATTAACTTTTTTAATCTTTTGATATGAATAAACTTTAAAGGAGCAATAATTTGGATGATAAAGACTAATTATTGTTAAAGGCGGTTTGAAAATACAATATATTTAATCATATAGAAGATAAATTGAAGGAGAAAAAAATTGTAGGTTTGAAGATTTTATACTTCGAGTGTTCGAGTTATACTATGACTAAACTGTGTCCACCCCAGTTGAATATTAATTGTAACCTTATATACATTTTTTTTTTATGTAAAGAAAATAGTAAAATTTAATACTGAATTTTCTTTTCTTTCTTGATTATAAACCAATCTATCACACTACATGTAAAATACCGCCATCCACTTAACCTAATTAGATCTTTCCTTTAGCCACTCTTCAAAAAAGCCCTATATGATCACATATTTTTACATGCATTATGAAGAAAAAAATAAAACCGATTTTTTTATCTAATGTCAAAAAAACTTTTGTGAAACAGTAAAAAAGATCAAAACATCCACTTCACATATGTCCACTAAAAAATAACTTCAAAAAAATATACATATATATATTTTTAGACTCAATTACAACCTCCTCTGTTATTTCTCTTTTAGACAGAACTCAAGTAAAATATAAAAAAAAAATGTCAAAAGCACAATTTTTAATTATGTTCCTTTTTACTTTCTCATATAAAGAGAAAGTATTGTGATGGCGCGAAAATTCGATTTTGAGATTTTGATGGATTTAAACGTTTTGAGGTCCCCTGAGTCCAAAAAAGTGGTTTTTAAAAAATGTCTGTCGTCTGTCGTCTGTCGTCTGTCTGTGCAGACGCCTGGAGCCTAAACTACTGGGCCGATTTTGACGAAATTTGGCATACACGTTCAGAAAAATCATACCCCGAGGCGAAATCGAGAAATGAATTTTAACTCCAAATTTGAGGGCGCTACCCCCCCAAAAACTCTGAAAAAACACGAAAAAAAATTATTTCTCGAAAACGGTTCCGACGATTTTGATTAAAAAATTCTAAAATGTATTCAATTTAAGTACGAATCTAATGATGTAAGCCGTTTTCCCGGGAAAAATCTAGTTCCTGAGAAAATAGCTTAAAACGCGGGTGGAGAGAGCCCGGGTTCGATTCCCCGCCCGGGAGAAGTTATTTTTATGATATTATTGATGAGATATCCAATAGTAATTAAATGTACATATATGAGAAAGTTTGTCTGAGTTGTCTCGGACCGATTTTTTTATATCTAAAATTAAAATCTTTGTTTACTCATCTCATTTTTCTCTCCATTTTTTTTTTAATTCTTGTACTTTTGATAAAGCTGGTGTAAGAATGTATGTTTTATTTTTTGTTTAGAAAATACTTCAAGTGTATGATAATAACAACAAAAAATTATTTGAGGTGAAAATACATTTCTACCTTTTTGAATTTGTTAGCTCTACATTTGTCGTGCACTTTTTTTTAAGAGAATTGAGATTTTTTGTTTTGGGTCCTATCTGGGTATCAGTTGTGTTGCTTTTTTTGGAATTAGTGGGAAAAAGGGTTTTTCCTGTGACAGATTTTTCCCTGTGTTAAGCTCCGTGAAAACCCACATCCCTTTAAGCCTACTCTACTTGTTACAATTCAAATTTGGTTAACTTCTTTTTTTTTTTTTTTAAGCAAATCTCTTTTCCGTTTTCAAACACATTTGAATCTATTTTTGTCTTAACAAAATGCTTATCTTTTTTTTGTTTCGGATTACTTTTTGTTCCATCTGTCCTACCTCTTTTTTGATAACGATAAGATGAATAAACAAGAGAAAAATACGAATTTATTATTCAAGAATAACTTAAAAAAAAAGACAAACCACAAAAAAACCTCTTTATATTATTGAATTCCGTCTACTTTTTAAAAATAGAAACAGAATAGAATTTCGATTTATTATTCTCTTTTAGTATCAAGAATCACATATTTCCCGCAGATGTGTACTTACTCTCATATTCTGAAATGTTGAAAAAAAATATATATATACATATATATTTTATACAAGTTGAAAGTAATGGGTATTTTTATTTTTCATTTTTTTATTTTTTTAATAAAAAATAAACTAATTTATTTTCGAAAAGTCTTTTCCCTCTGCATGACAGACGAAATGACTTACTTTTTTTTGGTAAATTCTTTTTATAATGTAAAATTTTAAATAATTCATTTTTTCAACTCACAAATCTCTTTTTCTCTCTCTAGCGCTATATATATATATATATA
>KZ651320.1:261243-310280 GCA_001010745.2 Gerris buenoi | reverse complement strand
ATTGTTGGGGGAGGGGATTTAAGGTGGGAGGTCCGGTGGTCCTCCCCCGGAAAATTTTGAAAATATGAACCTCTCAAAACAGTGGTTCTGAGGTGAAATTGAATATGAGGAGAGAATGTAAAAAATATAGCGGTTTTTTTTTTACTCTAAGTATTGGGTCTGGACAGTCTTGGGGGGGGGGGCACGTGCCCCCTGTGCCCCGCCCCCTGGATATGCCACTGAGGCGTATACTGTTGTGTCATAAGCCCATTGGCAGCGCTAGGCCCTCCACGGACTGTTGAGTGTGGTCTCCATTAGAGGTATAAACCTTACTATGGACAAATGCAAAAAGCAAGTCACAGTCACATTCGTAGCTTACTATTTGTAGTTGTATGGCGGTGGTGTATGGATACCGTGCGTCGTGCGTGGGACCCTTTGCCGGAGTCTGGAATCGACCCGATTTTATATTTTTCAGGGGTAAAACTGTTAGTTATTTTTTACTTTCTCATTTATGTCGTCTTTTTTCAGACTATGATGGATTTACAAGTTTTGAGGTCCTCTGGGTCCAAAAAAAAGTTTTTCTGTAGTCTCTGCAAACACACAGACTACATGGATTAATTGAATTAATGCATTAGGCAATTAATTACATTAATTTATTGGGCTTTATTTCGGTTCTATGGTTATTCGTTACATAAAATATAACTATATTTATCACTATTAACATGAATGAGCTTTGTTAAACTTAATGATTTATAAGAGACATAACAAAACGACAGTATACTCTGTTACATTTTACATGTATTTATCTTCTAGCTGAATAGAAACTTTGGGTATTGCAATATCCTATCCAAGGCTTTCTAGTTAAGAAGTTTTAAGTATATATTGTTGAAGAAAATCCACTACTGCTATAACTTAGCCTTATAGAGCATTAAAACGAGCAAACTAACTTGCTCAAATATGTACATTTCAAGTAGTTACAACTTTAAACTTGTAGATATATAAGCTTCCGATTACCTATCCTTGCTTCGTACGGCTATATTATTTGGTTAATATAAATTCACAGTATTTTTGGTTACTAACTTATACTTACTTTGATTAGTTCTAATCACTGATAAGTAAGAACTAAATTAATTCATTTTAGCATAGTTTGACATATTTTTCGCAGTAATCTCAAAAAATAAAAAATAATTTATAATAAAATAGAAAGAGTCTGTCAATTGACAATTAGTGTGCCATATAGCTTCCTCGCCTAATGTGACACATTAATGATTTCATGCTTTTGTGACCCTTTGCTGTCAAATTTATTTAATCCCCAATAATTCAGACTTCAAATCACCCCCTCAGGGGTTCTCTTTCCTCATGCTTTGGCACTCTGATTTATGAAGCTTATTAATGACCACGCATCCTCTTCGGTGGTACATATTCAGAGGTATGATGTGTGAAGTGTCTAACTAGTTCAAGTTAATACCAATATATAAACATTCTATTTAATTTTTAATTAATTAATTAATTACTTTATTAATTATGACTAGTAAGTCTAATTTTATTTGAGTCTTCAGGGGTGATTTATGTGAACACTTTTTATTTTTATTTTTTTATTTTTTTAAAAAAAAGGTGATATTTTATCTCTTGATTGGGATATCTTTAAACCTCTTTACGAAGTCATGATGTTTCTTTTTTAGATTTTTTTTTTTTTTTGTTTTTTACCGATAAGTAAAGATAGACAATCAACTGACTCAGTTGATATGTGGACTCACATCAGGCATTTTGCCCTGATCCCACTAGGCAATTTACCAACTAATCGGTAAAGAAGATTTCTAGAAAAGAAACATCATGACTTCATAACGAGGTTTGAAGTCATTTGATCCCAATTAAGGGATGTAGGGATGTAACATCACCACTTTTACAAAATTTAATAAAAAATGTTTAATTTAATGACTACTCAGAAAAAATATATATTCTTGATGTGCAATGCAGTTGTCTGCTTGTAATATTGAGCTGAGCGTTCATTTTAATCTTAAACGAAAAACCATTTTTATTTCGAAACAGCTGTAATCTAAGCAAAAATAGCAATATTTCTAACTTATTAAAAAGTATTTTTGTCCTGTTTTTCTATGTTACCCCCCTCTTAAATTAAAATGTGACAAAAGTGAAAATAAAAACAATAACTGTACTCTTAAAGAGCTTTCCAACGATATGTATCACTAAGGGAATATAATATTTTAACTTTTGTACCTCGTACCTCGTATACAGGGGATACCAATTTGTCCATTTCAGATTTATTCCTTACTGTGGTTGGTCACTATGATCGTGCCGAATTTTTTGCGGTTCGGTTCAGCTGTTCAGGGGGGTTATGAGTCCAGTGTCTAACCAAATGCAAAGTCTATTATATTAAAGGGGACATCAAAGGAGAAAAAAATGGATGGCTAATAATATTATTATAGTCTTCTTTTAGGTCCTATTAACTAAAATCAACACCATATATATTTTAGGTTCGATTTTCTGAAAGGTGAAACATGTTGACTATTTTAATTAAGCATAATTCTGATCTAATATTAGAGAGATTAATACTAGATAAGAGGTTGTTAAGCATAAGGCAAACATTTGTTGTAGGTGTGTGGTTGGGTTTGCTGTGGTATGCGGCTGTGGATGTGGTCTATGGAAAAGGAAGAGTTCCTCTAGGGCGCCCTCCTCCCGTCACAGGGTGTCACATACCGAACCTCCTACTCCAGACTCTTGCTGTCATCCACCTCACTACTCGAGATGTTCGTCCTTCAACCAACCCCCACCCTATGCTGAGGTAACTAACACTTACACCTTGTCTAATTACACTCAACCTGTTTCCCTTCACACTTATTCCCACTACATTATTAAGTAAACTTTATCCCTTCTAACTCGCACCTTCTGACAAGTAACGTGCACCTTGTAGTAAGTTAAAAATTTAACTTACCAGGTGCAAAATTCCAAATGTAAAATTTAATTAATAAAATTATTTATTTAACGTTTATTGTTAAGTTTAGTTTATAAATAAATTTTTAATTCAGTTACTTTTTACTGGTCTTATATTACTTGGCTTTGTAAGTTACATTGCACACCTATTACCCCAATTTTGAACCACTTTCCGTCTTTCAATCTTCCCCAAATTTTGCACATGGAAATAATTGAGGTGAAGAATACAGAAACCAAATAAAAAAAATTGGTAAGGCGTGAAGTCTCACGTAAAAAGGGTTTCGTTGGTATTGTGAAACATAATTAGAAAGGAGGAGGGGGGGGGGCACAAAAAATGTTGATGATGTTTTTTGACAAAATGGCGCCGAAAATGAAACACTTCCCCCAAGTGGTATATATATTTGTAATCTACTCTTCAATACCTTTCATTTCATACCCCACTTCAAACTTAGTAAGGGGTAGGAGGGGGGGGGGATTATTAATTTTTTGACAAAATGGCGGGAAAAATGAAATATTTCCCACAAGTGTTATATATTTTTGTAATCTACTCTTCAATACCTTTTATTTGATACCCCACTCAAAATTTAAAAAAAAATATTTTTTTCTCGCGATGTGAATTATCCGCCATTTTGAATTTGAACAGCTGATTATTTTGAGTTCTCTATATTTTTCCTGTGTGCGCGTCAAAACGATCTTTAATACTGGTAAGTTTCACGCTTTTATCTCTTTTGGTTCAAAAGTTATTGGAACCGTACAGAGTGACTGACGGACAGACACAGGAACGAAACTATAAGGGTTTCTTTTTTTTGGTTTTACCAACGAAACCCTAAAAATGAAGTATTAATTAGGTAATGATTAATAAATATTAATTAATTTAGGTAATGATATGCGCGTCTTAAAATTAATAAACAATAAGGTACATAAATCTAAATAATTAGGACTCTATGTTGAACGTAAAGCTACAATTTTAAATATCTTCGTTCATTATTTATACCTTTGTAAGTGCCTTGACTACTGTCCTGCTTGGCCGACTTATTTTCCCATTTTTAAAAAAGGTCCATTCTCTAACCACCTCGTGTTGGCATTTAAAAAAAAAAAAAAAAAAAAAAAAAAAACTACATATTCTTTGTACTTCTTCAGAATTCCAGTTTCATCTCCCTTATTGAAATATCTCTTGCACTTTTCGAAAGGATGTTTTAGCGTTAATTGGCACGCTATTTTATCTCGAGGAGTAACCATTTTTGCAATATACTCGATTGTTTTAAGAATAATTTAATTGTCTACTTTTGATTATCTCATACTGTCTAAATTGATTAAAGATTTTAAAAATGAAATAATAATGTTTTTACTTGAACTTACTATCATAAAATTGATTTAGAAGTTTGGAAGTTCCTTTTAAGATATTTTTCCGTTCTTGTACAAAGAAAAATAAGTTAAAGAGAAGTGAAAATAAGTTTTTTATCGTTGTTTGAAACTTGTTTTCCCCCTAGGGATTGAACAAACTTTTAATTTAGTTGATGTCATAATTCTTATCGAGGTGTTTTTTTTTCCAGGTGACATCTAAACCCGATCTATACCCGTTGGTGATAAGCTACACTGAAACGGGTAAGCCAGGTAGTGGAGGATACCTTATGGTGCAATACTTCAGGAATTACATCATGAGACCCATTGGTAAGTAAGCCATATTGTTGTATTTTTTTTCGTCATTTTTAGGATTTTGTAGATCAGTAGATAAATCTCGAAACCCTTATGCCGAGTGTGATATGTCAGTCCGTCCTTTGTTCTTTGGTTCATATCTCCCGAACCGCTTAATCTAAAAAGTTGAAATTTGAGTACTTCTTTAGATTGTTACTCCCCTATGTGGTTTTAGAATAAAAATGACTTTGACTAATTAACTAATAAGACAAAGGTATGTTTAATCCAATGCATTTAGAGACAAGGGAATATCACACTTCTGTTTTTATAAGGGGAGTAACAGTCTAAAGAAGACCATCCGTATACCTTCTTTAGATTGTTACTCCCCTCTGTATTTTTTACAAGGGGAGTAACAATCTAAAGAAGTTCCGAAATTTGAAATATTGGAATAACTTTTTTAAACCTACACATAGGAAAAATGGAGTGAAGATATAAATTTTATATTTTATATGCGCATGCGCGAATTTTCAAAAATGCGGTAAACTCAAATATATACTTTTAGAGTGGGGTATCAAATTAAAGCTGCTAATGAGTAGGTTAAAAAAATATTCATACTTTATAAAGATTTGTATTCTTTATTGGTTTAATGAGTTAAAATATACCTTTAATTCCCAGTGGGTTTCTTACCTATTACTTAATTAATAACTGTTACCAAGTTATTTTGCATAGCCCTATGTTCTCTCTAAAATGATAATCTCTCAAAAGATATATTATAATAAATAAATTATAAGAAACTTCAATAATGGCTCTAAATACCCGAACAATTACAATATCTCTCTCAAAATTATTTACTTATAATGTCTCTCTTTGAAGTTAATTTTAAAGTTAGATAAAGTCAAAAGCTCAATTAAATGTTATACTAATCTCTTTAAAAACCAAATAAACTTAACTTTTGATTTATTTTATAAAATTTAAAAGTAAAAAGGTTTAAAACTGTTGAAAAATAATGTTTACAAGTTTTTTAAAAGTAACATTATTTTCTTTCTTAATAAAAAAACCCATGTTTATTAACGAAATTTAAACACATTTTTTTTTCTATTATCATAATTTAATAATACCGATAAAAATATGACTTTATTACTTTTTTGAAAATCATGGGACAAAAAAAAGTATTTATTTTATGGTTTGAAATTCACTTATCACATTTTCTTTCCCTACTGTCCCCTAAGTTTAATATTAGATCCAGTTACCGCACTTTTTTTTGTATAATAACTAGGGGGTAAAAAAAAGTTTGTAATCGAGTTTTTAAGGTAAAGAAAAGCTATTAAAGACCCTTGTTTTCTTTATTTCTCTAGGGAAAATTGGGCATTTTCATTTCCAAAAAAAAGCACAATTTTCTTCCGTAAAAATTTTAAGGAGAGATTCTCCAAGGATGAATTCTTCTTTCAGAGAAAATTTGTTTTTTCTTCAAGAAGTTCCTAACTGAGCCTTATTCTTAGCTTTTAAGCCGGAAGAGAAACAAACTGAAACTTTTTACGCAATCTACTAAGGATTAACGTAAAGAAGAAAGTAAAATTTACTTTGATGGTATCTATTACTTTTTAAGAGAGTTTAGTTCTTTTTAAAATAATAATAAGAAGAATATGATAACTTTACATTTTAGTTTTTATATCGAAAGAAAGAGGTTAAAGTAAATAAAAAAATAGCCTACCAATTAGTGTGGCACATAGCTTACTTTTTTCTTTTTTTTACGCCCCCATCAATAGGCTTAGGTTATTACAGGAGTGGGATGGAATCTGGCTACTTCACTCATCTACTCAATGACATCATCAGGGAGCATGTCACCTTTCTGGGATTCGAACTTACCATCCCTAGGTTTCTGAGGTAACCTATAAAATAATGGTCATGCTTCTGTTTCCATTGGGGTCACATTTACTGTAATTTAATAAATGTATTTAAGCTTGTTCAGATAGCAGTTCTAGTCTCTATTATAATCTCAGTAACATTTTGACCAATGATATCCATATGATATATACTCTACCGGAGTAGATACCACCGCTATTAACACTAGGCAGATTTAGATGAAATATGGCTAGCATGTTCTGAAAAACTATTCCCTGAGGATAAATAGAGGAAGTAATTTTAGCTCAAAATTTGGAGGCCCTTCTTCCCCGAAAAATTAAAAAAAATGTTTCTTAAAGTTCCAAGTCAACGAGTTCAAACCGTAATACTTTAATTAACTTGGTACGTAGACTTCCGCGGGTTGACTTATAATAAATAGCTTGGTTTTAAGGTTAAATCCATGTCACAAAGAGGTGGAAATCCGACGTTTTGCTTCCACTACTGGAAGCATCTTATTTGAAGCAACACCAAGATAATATACTCTTATTTTGCATATCTTGTTATTGTTTCAAGTAAACAACACGCTGCACTACACCCCTAAAGATGCTTCCAGTGTTAGAAGCGACAATTGGATTTCATCGAAAATTCAAGCTATTTATTACATTTCTTCAATTACTAAATGTATTTGCAAAAGCTTAACCTAAAATGTTTTTCAGTGTTACAACGATATAAATGTATGTTGCTTAGTTTATATACTGGGCGTATTAATATTTTATTTGACTTAAAAATATTATTATTTAGCATACGCTCTCTTTCTTTATACATTACTGTGATTATTAGCCTATACTTTTATTTACATTTATATTCAATTTGTGCAAGTTTGCCAACTACACTAAGCTATGGATTCAGAATCAGGTGGTTGTATTTGGAAGGGAGAGAAGGGCTCGTTATGGCCGGTATACTAAGTGAAAATACATATGCAAATGTTAGGTAGGGTGATCCCAAAACATGCAAAAACAACCTTAGGCTAGATCCATCCCTATTTTGTTAGTATGTATGAAGCTGATAAGAATTTTAGATCGAATTTAAGCAAAAACATTTAATAACTTAAGTTAGTAAAGTAAGTGTATTGTTAAAAAGTAACAATTAACATTTTTCGATACTATCAAAATCTTAAAAAAAAAAAAAACATTAAAAAAAGTGACTATTGTTGGATTTAAAAAAAAACAAAAAAAAAACAAAAAAAAAAAAACTTCGCTTAAAGAATAAAGCATTCGCAGATTCGTAGCAAGATAATACTTTTTAATTTTATTCAAAATTAAAAAAAAAAATCAGTATTTTCAGTAAACAAAATAGCCAGTTCCTGCATTAATTTGCTCCATTATCTAATGCCCTCTCTTTTTCTTTTTCTAAACTTACTCTTCAGGAAATAATATTAAATAAAATCTCCTAAATAATTTCCTTTATCATTTAACTCTCAGATAATTTCAAATCAATAAAAAAACAAAAAAAAATCTTTAAGAAATATTTTTACAAAACCTTTTCCAATCAGATATGGACCTTTATTTTATGTTTAAAAAGCTTTTTACGCAAACACAATTACATTTTTCATGTAAAGCCATTCTTAACTACAAATAACTAATTTATTTTATCTGCCCTTTGTAAATAATTTTTTTAAAAGGGTTTTTTTTTCCCCCTTCTCTTTCCATCCATTTTAGAAGTAATATTAGATAAAAATAAAATAAGGGTTGAAAAACATTTTTTTTTAATGCTAGTAAAACAAGATTGTTCCATTTTTTGTATTAAATATAATTCACTATTTCTTTTAGAAATATTAATTTGTAGATTGTATAATTTCTATACGAGATAATAGATTTTTTGTTCTCCTGGCATTATCTTTATAGTAAAATCTTTACAGTTCTTCATTCTTTATTTCTTTTATACATAATAGTTAGTTCTTTTTTATCTATACTTATTATTACATATATTATTATTACATATTATGTTGACTACATTATAACTATGTTATGTGAACAAAAAAGTTTATACATTTTTTACATAATTATTGTTCTCCAACATTATGATTTTTCTTTTTCTTTAAGTATTTCTCACTTTGATCAATAAAATTGCGCACCTGTCCTAAAATAAGAAAGATAGGGCAATTTTTTAAAACGTGGTTCATTTTGATGAAACTAGTGAGGAACATAACTTCCTCGATGAATGATCAAATGAGATTTGGATCTGGTTTGATTCCCAGTGGGCTTACACTAATTGTTAGACAGTTGAAATTAATTGAACGAACTTTCTTCATTTCAGAGACTTTAGTGATTTTATTTGTTTGTCTAACGATAACTAGTGTTAAAAGTTATCTATTTGAACGAAATTCGGCACACAAATGCATTAATATTTTCAAGATGGCGGCCATAATGATGGACGACTAAACAAAACGTTTTTAGTTTAGCTTGACTTGTTGTATATAATATTAATGGTCTTAAAGTGTTATTACAAATTCACACTTAATAATTTTAAATATAGCAGACAACTAAAAGAAAGTACTTGTCAACATGACATGTCATACATCGATTTAAGAGTAGGCAACGTATAAATAACAATTAAAATTTCACATTGATTATTTTCAACATGGCGATCAATTAAAAGATCAAGCTATAACATAAATAAAGTAAAATTAAATAAAAAATAAATTAAATAATTATAAAAAAAAAAATGAAATTTGTGTGATCTTAGCTATAGTAAAAAAAAATTATAGACAAGGCTCTGCTTAAGCTATTTAGAGCAAGATTTTGATGTATGAATGTGTATACCTTCTTTATATACGAAGTTGAATGAGTTCACACATACAGGTTATGGAATCACAATAGGATTTAATAACACGAACCTAATAGTAATTGAAGATTTGCCTAATTCATGCTGTGCGTTTTAAAGATTTTATTTATCCCATTCAGTCACTTAGCTCAAGCAACTGTAATGATAACACCATTTCAAAAACAGAAACAAATGTCAGACCGTTTTAATTTCCCGGTTATGACATTTGGCGGTTTAAGGGGTTAATCGTTTAGGTTTGAGAATTTGACGTGAAGGATGAAATTGGGGAGGATCGATTACCTGACTTATTCTATTTGCAGGTTTGTCGTATAATCGGATCTGTTAGGAAATCCCCTCGGTTATCGCCTCTTCCCCCTGGAGGCCAACTCCCTTCCACCTCTTCCAAACCACCTCGAGTGTTTCCTATAACCCGGTTTTCCCTATAACCTTTAACAAACAAGATTATCCTGTCCCGTTCTCCTCTCCACACCCTCTTGCGGTAACATCCTTCAAACTTTATAATAATATGCCAAAAAGGGAGAGGTTTAGGGAAAACTCAGTTGCCGATGTTCCTTTTAACGGCGTAATAAAATCCCCACGACTACGGTTGGTTTTCGTTTAAAGTTGAACCACTAAGGTAAAGGCTGGATTACGATACTGAGATAAGGTAAAGGTTAAACCCAAAGACTATATAGGTTTAATTAAGGTTTAACCAATTACCAAGTATTTCCACTTCACTGACTTCATAACATTTACAGCCCCAGACGACTTTCTATAGAACCACTGCAAAAAACTTGTTCCCAACCTTCTTCTTCTCTATCTTCTTTCTTTATTGACTTGTCAAGACGTTATTTTATCTTTATATCTATATAGTTTCGCGCTGGCTAGGTTCGGCCAGCGATAATTATCAATTAATACTATTAAGTGAATTAAGATAGTATTACGTTATTGGAGCCTAGTAATAATTATAATAAACGTCTCAACATCTGGACGGCTTGGGACAACCGTTGAGTTCACACAATTATATTTAGTGGATGCTGTCGCTAAGGCGATGATTTAAATGTTTATTTTTGTATTTTTTGGTTTGTTTACAGTCTTTTGACAGATTCGAAGGAAAAAAGATTTAATGTGTTTTGTGATTTAAATAAATATAAAATATTACGATAAAGAGAGTATAGTAATTCCAACAGTGTTCAGTACAGATGCCACTGGATCGGCGATCGGCGGGTATCTCCATATAAGAATTTCGCTATGCCATAAGAATGCCACTAATTGGCATTCTATAACCAAATAGATGACACTTCACTTATGTTCCGGTTCTTTCAGCGTCGACAGAGCCTTCATGAAGAGTTTAAGTCCCGCCATTATTCCGTTTCAGGAAAATCCAGAAAATTTATTTCATAGTGTCTTTTGAAATTTCCACGTCTCTAAAATGAACAAATTTCAAAAAGTATAAATCTAATTCACATTATTGTTATTTAAAATGTTTCGATATAAATTAGTTAAAGTTAAGTGAGGTTAATAGTGAAGGAGGTTATGGACTAAAGAAAGAGCAGACTTAGCCACAATGTAGATATCACTACTTTGTGACTGACTTAAAAAGCTTTTTTGGGAGGGGGTCTGGAACTTGGCCCTTTTTTGGGAACTTCCAATAGCACAATTAATACCATTTGAGTCAGATTCTATTACGCTTCTAGTTGTATTTGCATATGCTCCTTTTTAACATTTTTGTCTGTCTGGTTTTTAAGAATTTCGGGAACGAAGTCCTTATGGTGCGTTTGTTTCAACTTGATACAAACAGAAGTTTTTTTGTAGTGATGATGATATAATGATAATTATATGATAATGATACATTTATAATTATAATTATAACAATTACATTTATAATGATACATTTTATAATAGTTAAAAAGGAGATGTGTGGTTAGTGGCATAGGAAGAATGTAGGGTGGCTCATTAGCACTGTTAGACTCTCTACTGCAATCATTCTCTTTAACTATTATCTCATCATGATTATCTATTTTCTCAATATTCAATACATATTACTATACGGTCGCTTTAATGATAGAGCCACGCAATGCAATAACCGCAGGATAGTTATAAATCAATTTACATCTTATCTCAACTTTTGTGAATTTAATTTTCCCCCAGTTAGTCAAACAATCTTCAGGCTGACAGGAAATCCTCTTCTAGGTAAACATTTATCGAACAAGAGACGGCCCTTCAAGTCTACTACTTCTCAATCTACTTAAAATACCAACGACTTTGACTTGATCTATTCTAATAGCAAATTATTCCACAAGTTTCTCTCTCTCTCTTCTCTTAACCTTTATTGAATTTAATTTCCTAATATAATTAAATCTAATTAAACTTGTCAACCCTGCACAGTACAATAAACTTGAATCTAATTGTGAAGAGAAGACTTCCGCAGCTACTCGTAGAATCATTACAATTGTATGTATTGTTAACATTACTTTATTGTTTTCGACCGCTTTCCTTCAGGTCTTTTCAGGAGACCATTATTAACTTCAGAGAAGTAGATAATTGTAATAGAATTTGTTAAGAAATAAAGCCAAATTCCATTAGTACTACTGCAGTTGGCAAAGATCTGTTTGGCTTAAGCAAGAGTTCCACTTTTGAAAAAGGCAGGCAGGCTTGTTTTATCGGACGTTGTTTTCACAATATACATTCTACAAAGTTTTACTTTTATTCGTTGTACAAATCTTGAGAAAAACTGTACTTGAATTACTTATCGTACAGTCCTATCCATTATCCAGAAGGATTTGTTTAAAAAATAAAAATATTCAACAGATATTGTTCGCACCAGGGGGAGGTTTTCCTGACCTGGCCACGAAATTGAGATAAGAGTAAATAAAAGAATAAAAGTTATATAAATTAGCGGCCTGTAGTTTGTATTTAAGCAGTTATGTACAGGTAATGAAACATAATTTAATAATGAGAATGGCCTATCTGATGAAGAGGTGTGGTGAAGTGTGGCGATGTGGCAGTGGTGATGAGGTTGAGAAACTGGATGCCAGCACTGTTGAAGAATACCAATCACTTCCCTGGATTCCACAGTGAAGTGATGGTTTAATAGTTCCTGGATACCAGGTGAACCGGATAAATCCTGGATTCAAAGGATTTATCCGGATTAAAAACTCGTAATGAATAATGGCCACTGCTCACATTGAGGTCTTAGCTCACACTCCGATCTTCCCTCGCAAGTTGGGCCGTTAAATATTCAAATATTTGAATTTCAGGCAGTTTTGCCAGCAGAGGAAGATTAAGGCTTCTAAATCCCTAAAAGACCTATATGGGCCCCTTCAGGTAATTGCAGGGCCGGTCTGTCTGAATTAGCCTGGGTATTCTGCAGAGCGGGTTCGGTAGACTTTGTAGGTAGATTTTTCAATGTGCTGCTGCAAAACAGTGTTCAAGCGATCTTGAACAGATATATGATATATAACATCACCTTTAAAGGAAATTATTGTTTGCCCACCAAATATCCAAAACCGTGATGTATACGGAATAATCTGTTTCGGGAGTCTTTAAGACCTTTGGAGTGGTTTTTAGCTAGATTTCTATCTCGGTCAGGCATAGAGGTGGAAATATGTGCCGTGTAATTAGAATGTTGCATAAGCTGTGTACTTTTGCCAATGAAACAGCATTCTTTTATTAATCAGGATGATGGGTCATGTTCGAAATACGAGCACCAGGCACGCTTTATCATTTCCTCTACCCCTCGACTCGTGCCACTGACAAGACAAAAAACAAAACCCGGAGAGATTTACTCACATTTTTTTTTTTAAGAATACGCATCCCAGTATCTCTCCTCTGGGAGCTACACGCATGATTTTTTTCGAGTTACTATCATATATATTTCCGCCTTTTTTAATTTAGAAACTTAGTACAAAATGCTCTTCCATATTAGTTGTGCTGTCATAAATTTGTTTGAAGAAAATCATAAATTTGTGACGCCATTAACCATTTTGCTTTCAGCTATATTTCAAAAATTTGTCAGAAAAATCTGATTCCCCTAAAATTCACACCCAATATACCTCAATATAAGACAAAAATTTCCATTGAATTTAGTTTCTGCCGCCATTTTGAAAATATCTATTTTTGAATTTTGAAACTTTATAGCCTAATAAGCTGAAATTCGAATCTATAATACCTTTCTATAAGATAAATAATTCATCTATATTTCGAATTTATATCTGCCGTCATTTTTCAATTGTTAAGTATAAAAAAAAATAAGTTGAAACTTTTTTTCGTCTTTATGGTTTATTGCGTTATGGGCGTGACCATTTACTGGATTTTATTTTTTCCTTCCTTTATTTGTTTGTTTCAATCGTTATATCACAACTTCTATTTATTTTTTTTAATTCCAAACTCTTGTAACATCTGAACCCTTTTTCGTGTTATTATTCACAGTTCTCCTTTTAATTTCGCTTTCCAAATTTTTTCCCCTCGACTTGTTTAAAAACTTTAATTTGTCAAACGATGAATATTTTTTAGGGAGTTCTAATCCAACCAGATCTTTTTTTCATTATTACTCTCCCCTTGGTTTAAAATAAACTCTTATTTTAACCTTGACACATACANAGTTTTCACACGAATTAAAATTAAAGTATCAATTTAGCAAAAGTTAAAGAGCGTAGACGGTTCAAATTAATCTGGGGCTATCGGCGGGTTACTTTCAAATCAGATAAGTACTTTTGAAGCTATAGGTTTAAATAAATGTATGTTTGTGCGCAAGTGGAAGAGAAACAAATAGGCGCAGAAGGTTGAAACTTACATGGGACCAACAATGGGCTAATTATGACCTACCCCCCGAATTTCATTAAAATTTAACGTGTAGTTTTTAAGATATGTTGGTTCGCAAAAATTGAACGACAGACCGACAGACAGACACGGAACCAAAAATGTTCCNATGGGACCAGCAATGGGCTAATTATGACCTACCCCCCGAATTTCATTAAAATTTAACGTGTAGTTTTTAAGATATGTTGGTTCGCAAAAATTGAACGACAGACCGACAGACAGACACGGAACCAAAAATGTTCCCTGATGTGTGAAACGGATTTCTGTCTTAGAATTTTGGAAATCGGAGGCATAAAATATTTATGTTCTTCAGAACGATCACATAGCTTCTGTTACCTTCAGTAAGCTCGGGAGCAAAAGCTATGGCCCAACCAATCATACATCAATAATGAATCAAACATACTTGCGATAAGAGACGTAAAACAACCTAAAACTTTGTTTCAACACTCGTCTCATTTATTAAAAGTTTTAACGATATGAAAAAATTGAGGTATGATTTATTTTTAAACTAGAGAAAGTACTTTAATTGGGTAAGCAATTAAAAGTGGAACTTCGTTTCGACTAAAGTTACTCAATTAATTATCTACATACAGAAGAGAGGTTAGTTAAAATGAATTTCTAAACTTAAAGTTACTAAAAACCACAAATCGAATAGGACCAGTCCGTTAAAATGTTTTATTTTGACTATTGGGTTGGGGGTTTGAGTTTTTAGAAAGGGTTTGTAATCTATTGGGACATGCTATAATAAACATGCTTAGAATTTTGAGTAACCTGTTTAAAATGGGTTTAAAGATTTTATGATAAATATGTTGAACCCTTGTTTCTAGTCTGACTGCAAAATTTGGTATAGTTCTAGGAAAAGCAAAAGAAATTGTAAACAGTTATATTTTCTTTAGTTTTTTGAGGCTAAAAATAAACCGAAACTGCTTTAAAACACATCATTCTAAATTTAGAATTGCTGAAACTCAATTTTCTACAAGAGCTCTGCCTTTATATTTACTACGCCTCCATGATGACTCAATTAAGATTGAATACAGTTTTTGGATACAAATTTTCCAAGGCAACATAGATCCAATACGGGTTGGAATACGATTTAGATCCAGATACGATACACTAAATTCTGGAATCTTATCTGGATCAAGTCTTGTGGAAACACCTAAACTCAAGCCTGACACGCACAGATTATGTGTGTGAATACCCCTAGCAGTTTTGCTTGTGAAACAAGTCGAATCTGTCAAAGCACTACTCCAATCAACCAAAAAGCATAACGTAGTAATTGTTTTTTTAGAAATATTTAGAAGACCGCCACTAGTCTTTTCTCTTTTATTTTCTTAAATTGTTTAAACAGTTTGAAATCCGCAATGGTCTGAAGTAGCTGGTAGATTTATGGGGTCGTTTTGCAGTCACGTCGTCTATGTGCAAAGTATTTCCCAGTAAATTTTCTTCTAATATGCAAAGTAAAAGTTAAATGTAATTTTTTACAAACTTTAAAGGTTTTGATTTTACCAGTTGGACCTCTCAGGCTCAACCTAAAAATGATTGAAGAAAATAACTGTATAATATGAATCCGTTAAATTTAACATTTTATTCGACTTCACCGATGATAATCTATATATATAAAATCCAAATACCACTCACTGACTGACTCACTGACTCACTGACACATCACGATATCTCTGAAACCACTGGACCTACGACCATGAAATTTTGTAGGTGCGTTCCTCTAACCTCTTAGGTGCTCGCTAAGAAATATTTTTAAAATCTGACATCTTGATTCAAAATGGCGGCCATTTATACACAAAATTCTACAAGACAATATCTCCGGAACTATTTGCACTAGAACCTTAAAATTTAGAAGTTAGCTCCTTTTTATGAAGTTAGTAACTTTAGATAAATGGTGTACCAAGCGGGCATTTTGATTCAAGATGGCGGCCATATATATATAAAAGTTAACGAATGTATGTTCTTTATAAAAATCTACAGTTGTAGTCAGATCTTGACGAAAATTTGCACAATTGGCCTACAAAGCAAGGGGAAAAAAACTATCAACATGAATTTTCGAAATTTAATTTTTGTACACAGGGGTACGGGGTACAAATGTCAAAGTAATGAATACCCTTCATGATGCATATCGTTGAAAAGCTCTTTTAGAGTACAGTAATTGTTGTTATGTACAGTTTTATCATATTTTCACTTAGGAGGGGGGGGGGGGGGGGTAAATTGGAAAATATAGCTATATCTTATATAAAAAGAAGAGTATCAGTATGATGGTATGTCTTTTATCCTAATTTGATGAATATTTACACACTTTTCCTTCAAAATAAGGTGAAGGTCACTGCCTA
Organism: Gerris buenoi; assembly: GCA_001010745.2. Classification (NCBI taxonomy): domain Eukaryota; kingdom Metazoa; phylum Arthropoda; class Insecta; order Hemiptera; family Gerridae; genus Gerris; species Gerris buenoi. Next base: position 293,889 of record KZ651320.1, on the reverse strand, counting down.
CATGAGATTACGAAATTAAAATTTTGGTACACAGGGGTACGGGGTACAAGTAATGAATACCCTTCATCTTCATGATGCATATCGTTGAAATGCTCTTTAAGAGTACAGTAATAATTGTTGTAATGTTTACGGGGTACAAATGACCAAGTCATGGATACTGGATACCCTTCATGATACAAAACGTTGAAAAGCTGTTTAAGAGAAAAGTAATTGTTCTTAAGTACAGTTTTGTCTTACTTTAATTTAGAAGGGGAGAGGTAAAATGGAAATTTATATCTAAATCTCTATATGTATATAAAATTCATCATAAGTGCGTATACATATGTATAGTTTTTTATACAAATCTACAGTTTTAGCCCGATCTCGATGAAAATTTGCACACTTGACCTTCAAAGCAAGGGGAAGGTAACTGTCCACGAATTTTCGAACTATAACTTTTTCAAAGGGGTACGGGGTACAAGTAATAAATACCCTTCATCTTCATGATGCATATCGTTGAAATGCTCTTTAAGAGTACAGTAATTGTTGTTATGTACCTACAGTTTTGTCATATTTCCATTTAGGAGGGGGATAAATTTAGGATATTTGAAAATTAAATTATCAAAGAGGTTGGGGGTATAAGTAGGAGGGATAGAATCTAGATATTCTCGAATAGTAAAATAATTTGTATGCTTTCCTGGTAGTTTATAAACTTATCAAATATAAAAACACCGTAGTGAAGCACGGGTATCCAGCTAGTTGCCAATATAAGAGACGCCAGATCAAAATGCCAATTTATATATTGATACTGGATGGTAACCTAGAGTGGGTCCTCTGATTTTGAAGGGAATGAAACCCAAATCTCCGGTTGAAAAGCGAGTTTACTACCACTGAGCCATTGGAAACCTTATCATGTTCTTGTGTAACAATCAAGAATTCAAGAATAGCATGTCTGAAGAGTTTTTCTGGGAATTTTAATAAAATAGCTATTGAATTGGATCAATATTGATAGAGCGTTGAAACATACTTAACTCTTTGATTACGATATTGATGAGTTGATCAAGCACTACGTATCTGACCTTTCTGACCACCATGAATGAAGTTCTAACATAGTTGTTCAATAGCAAGCATTGGTGGTTAGCCTAGAGTATGTTGTGGTTTCATCTTCCTCCAATTTAACTTTGGTATGTTCCAATCCGAATCTAATTACGTTCATTTGAACCTATGTTAATTGGATTTGGTTGAACTCCTGTTGTAACACATTTTACATTAATTTCTTTACCTTTAAAGAAAAAGTATTGCCTTAACCCAAAAAATCCGAAACGAAGACTTCAACGGGATTATCCGTTTAGCGCGCTTTCCTGCAGGATAGAGCAACAAACGGAAAAAAGAGCGCCAGTCTAAAGGCTGCACTGGAGTGAGGGATTACGCGTCCACAGAGACGCACGCTTTACCGCGCGTAATTTCCTTAGTGTGAAGGCGACAGCGAGCTTTACCACAGGCCTCTTATTCTTTATATTCTACCTGTAAAACACGGGGGCACGCTTTCCTGTGTGAAAGCGCGTATCAATTTTATAGCTACCAAATCTTTTTCACACGATTACTCGCACGATTTTACTAGCGTGCAATCCTTCACGATTCTGTCTGCAGGAAAGAACGTATGTGTAAAGGCCGCTATTGGGTGTTTTTAAGACTATTTGTTAGGTTTTTAGCTGGATGTCTGTCAGTTTATCTGAGCGTGTTTCTGTCTGTCTGTGTTTCTTTATACGCATAACTCCCCTAATTTTTGAGCAAGAGAATTTAAACTTAGTACAAAAATTAGTACTTATACGTAGATATGCCATTCGCAAAATCGTAAATTTGTGATGCCATTAACCCTTTGGCTGAGCATTTCAGCAAATATTTGAATAAAAATCCGATTGCTCCAATTATAATTCTTTATAAGACTAACATTTCCACTGAATTTCGTTTTTTAAATCTGCCACCATTTTTAGAATGTCGACTTTTGAACTTGTAAACTTGAACGCTGAATAATTTCGCAATTACGAGTATTTCACTGATTAAGCAGAAATTTGCTACCAATCCTCCATGGTAGAACATTAATAATTCCGGGGTTTTTTCGCTCTTAATTGCTTTTAAAAATAATAATTTTATGTTACTTATCAGTTAACTTTGTATCAGTACCCGTCAATCATTAAATAAGACCAGAAAAAGATTATTGTGAAAAGAAAATGCAATTATAATAAATTCAATATTTAACTCCCGTATGATTTAAGAAAGTAGTTTTAAAACTACGTTATAATAAATTATAAACTTTTCTCTTACATTTCTAGAACATAAAACTCTTTAAATGATATCATTATAAATTTAAACTTCTTGAATTCTCTCTGCGCTTCTATATAATTTATTCTTTCTTATAGTCTGCATAAATTAAGATTTTTTATTTCTTTGATCTTTCTTAGGGAAGTGTTCATTTTACGAATAATAGTAGTCCTGAATCTATTTTACATTTTACTTCCAAGCTTACTGATGGTAACAGAAACACATGATCATTTATTTTAGTTTCAAAAAGAAAATGTTTTAATGGTCTATCGTGTAGTATAATTAAAAACTTTTAAGTTCTCATTAATTTAATTCAATGCGATATTTCAACCCTTTCTTGGGTCATTATCAAGCTAAAAATAAATCATTTGTATATTATTAATTACAAAAATCATAAATATATGCAACTTTGTACAATACCTCAAGACGCATAATTGTAACATCTAAATTCTACCTGTTTGTCTTGCATGTACATTATATAATAAAGTACTATCTAATAGACCATTAAAGGATGTTCATTTTGAAGCAAAAATATCGGTTGAGGTTGAGAGTAATGCATTACTACTTCATAATATGTAATATAATTTTTTTTTTTTAAGGAACATTATACTTTATATTTTTAATAAGGCCTTTTTTCTCCCTGAAACGTTCGTAAATCCACAACTTCGAGCTTTACTTTTAACTGATCTATCTTCATCTTCAACACCCGTTATAACAACAAGATCGGATATAGCGACGTAATTCCCTGTTAAAGAGCGTTATAAGCATGTTTCAGAGGATATACAAAAACAATTTTTTTCAATATCTCGGTAGAAAATATTTAATCTACCTTTTTTATACCACATTTCATTTTTATACCGTGGTGATACTTTGAGTTGGTTATTTTGTCAATATTACGTTCTCTTATGAAGTAGTAAAGAATTTTATAGGCTTTAAATGGTTTTATAAAGTTTTTATTTTCATCAATAGCTAATAGCTCCATAATTCTGTGTTTTATTTAGGTCCAATGATGAGGCCTATAAAAACTCAACCTTATAAAGAAATTAATATTGTTCAATCTATTGGGTTATTTTTGCTTTCGAGCTTACCGAAGGTAATGGAAGTTATGTGATCGTTCTGAAGAAAGAATTTTTTTATAATTAATTCCTTGATAGAAATCTCTTTTAGAAATCAGGGATCATTTTTAGTCCCGTGTCTGTTGGTCTTTCTATTGTGAACCAACAATTACTCGTCCGAGTTTAATGGAATTTGGATAATGGGTCATGATAGCCTATAGTTTGTCTCTTCCACATGCGCACAAACATGCGTATATTTATACTCCTATATCTTTAAAAATGTAACCATACGAATTTTAAGAAATTTTAATGGTGTTGGAAGTAGCCCACAGGTGGTTCCATTTTAATTTCAAACATCTGCAATTTTTAAATTTTCATAATAATATTCATGTTATAAATCGAAACTAAATTATGATAGATTTAAAAATGTTGTTTCTTCCTTTTTTTATGGTTTCGTTGGTAAAACCAAAAAAAGAAACCCTTAAAGTTTCGTTCCTGTGTTTGTCTGACTGTCTGTCACTCTGTACGGTTCCAATAACTTTTAAACCAAAAGAGATAAAAACCTGAAACTTTCCAGTATCAAAGATCGTTTTGACGCACACACAGGAAAAATATAGCAAACTCAAAATTATCAGCTGCTCAAATTCAAAATGGCGGATAATTCAAGTCGCTCGAAAAATAATATTTTTAAAAAAATTTTGAGTGGGGTATCAAATGAAAGGTATTGAAAAGTAGATTACAAATATATATACAGACGTCTAAAATTAATATTGGACTATTTTCGACATACCATCCGCAATTTCTTAATCAGATGATTACTTTTAAGCTGTATGCGTAAATAAATGTATGTGGTGTAAAATTGAGAATAGAATTTTGGAGAAAAAAACAATTTCATTCTCCAAAATGTTCACAATGCTTCCGTCACTCAGCTCGGAAGCAAAAAGGGAGTAACAAGTAACAAATTAAAATAAATTAGGCAATAATGATCTGTAAAAGCATAACATCATTAAAGTACGCGATAGGAAACAAGGAAGCTTGGTGCCACACTAATTGACAGACTATTTTCTAAAGGAGGGAGGTTATTTCTTTTTTATCTCGTAACATATATTAGCTTCATTCATGGAGCTAACAAGTAGGTCTTTAAATGAACTTTACAACTTCGATGTTAATTCAATCAGCTGTAACCAGTTTAGTTAATTCGGTAAAATGAAGTCATAAACTATAATAATAATTGAGGTCTAACAAAGGATGTTGTTCATCTTCAATTTCCAAATATAGCTGAACAATTTAACGGCATTAACAAAACAAAATAATTTAGCTACGACTGTACGTGCAATATAATTTACACATCAATAAATTAAGACCGTGAATTAAATGGATTACGTGTAAAAATAAACCTATGGATCGGCATGCGCTGTGCTTTATTGTATCTATTTATCTTCTTTTCTCTTCAATAAAAGCTAATGTTATAAGTAAAGATAATAGATAAGTTAATTACTAGTTTAATACTATTCTACTTATGTTCTTATCTATTTTAATAATTATATTATAGGTATTATAGCTATTAATTGTGTTGTTTATTAGAATATCAATCGCATGGTGCATGGTAAATCTATCAAATAATATCCTCGATTGTATTTTTTTTCTAATGTGTGATAGTGACGTCATAAAAGAGATGTAGACCAAATAACGTCTTAAATCAAATAACGTCTTAAACCAAATAACGTCTTAAGTCAAATAAGTCTTAAATAATTGACCTGTTTCGGCTGCTCTAATGCAGCCATCATTAGATATTACCATTCGTTATAGAGTGATTTTAAAAGTGGTTTAAGTGTGGTTATAAAATTTTAATGGTTATAGAGTGACATTTCACTTGCATTTTTAATGGATGGCCAGCACCTCCCAGTATGTACAGGTACAGCATTGACAGATGTCATTGCAAACGACAGGAACAATTTAGACTTAAATAATATACACAGTGCCACCATGGCAAAACTTGATCTGCTGGAAGCCGAATGGCCTTGTTTCCAACGGCATAGGCGGTATTTTTAAAAAATAAAAAACTTGCATTTTTAGTCACTCTATAAGCATATTATCTGAAGAAAATTGCATTAGATCAGTCGAAACTGGTCAATTGTTTAAATACAATTATATTACGTTAAGACATTGTTTGTTTATGGAACTACTGAACTACATCTTTTTTATGGTATCGGGTAGTTTTATCATAGGATAAATAGCTTATAATTTTCAGTCAACATGTGGACAGAAAAACAAGGAGATATGTTTGAGATTTATCAGGGCATTACCCTCACAATGAGGGGGAAACACTGTGTTAAGAAAATAAAATAGATTTTCCAATAAAAATAAGGTTGTAGAGAGAGACAGAGAAAAATAGGATTATAAAAGTAAAACCGTAGAGCCTTTGTGATAAGTTTGTCTTGTTTTGCTTTCCAATTGAGTATTTAGCCTTTACTTTCAGTTCAGCCTTTGTCGAGGACTGATAACATACATTATATATTTTATTCTGGCGCGTTGACTTTTACCGCTATTCATTCAAGTCTACGTTGTTCTAAAAGTATCACCACTAATTTTTAAGAGAAATATGTATTTCAAACGCTGTCTTTACTTAAACTTGTTGTGTGTTAACATTTTAATGGTTTATTTAGAAATAGAAGTTCGTGTACTAGTTTTGAGGTAAAGTCACGAATACTGCTTTTTATAAAAATCTTTTAGAGCTGGAAAAACACCATTTACACGTTTCTCAAGACAATTCAAAAGTTATTCGTTAGCAAATACTAAAACTTAATCAAATTGTCAAATACGTTCCGAAATATAAAAAAGCGTTAATAGTTTAAAAATATATATACAATATATTATCTCCAGAACAGGGAAAAATACACATCTTCGTCCATTGCACATTTTTATTTATTATTTTGATAAATAACAATAATACTTATTAGCACTTTTAAAAGCACATATAAGAGATTCAATACTAAAAACAAATAACAATTATTGGAATTAAGCTCAAGTAGAAGGTTATTTAGATGCAGGTTATAAACAAACATAAAAAAGATCGAAAAAGAAGTGTCACCAACCTGATTTAAACAACTTCATTACATTAGCCATTCATTTTCTACTATTTATAAAATAATTAAGTTGCATTCCTTACTTTTTCGCCCTAGTTTACTTTTTCGCCCTACTTTTACTTTTTCTCCCTACTTTTTGAGTTCAGGGAAGAAAAGACCTGCTTTAGTCCCTCTAAACTAATCCAAAATCATAACTTTTCCTCTCTACTGGAGATAAACAGTATTTTTCAAGATCTAATATCAAGGTCTGTGAATCGAATATTATATAATTGTCTGAAATTTGGCTTAGATCTTTTAAACCTGAATACCTCGGTCATGTTAGTTAGGCAGCATAATTGACCCGTTTTAAGATAGCGGTCATTTAAAAGTTTATTTCAGTTAAAACTTTTAATCCGTACAAAATAATGGAAACAAAATGCAATTTTATTGTCTAAACGCAATAAACTACTATATTTCATCATAAAATGGGCGATGCATGAAATATTCCAGGGACGGGACCAATCAGAATCAGGTTAGAATCAGAATCATCACATTGCTTTTTTTTCATGCTCGGAAGCAAACTATAGAAGAGTTCATACAAACGAATGCGATTGTTTAAGGACGAATGGCGTAAAAATGAATTGATTCAAAAACAAATCCAAAATCCGGGCGTTCTCCCTTTTCATTTAATAATCATCCCCACATTACGCATTTCTCTTAACATAATAATTTTATTTTATTTTTATTTATTTATTTATTTTTTTTTTTTTTGTTTGACCCATTCTTTATGAGAAACGATTTTTCGGAGCTTGCTCATATAGTTTTTCTATTTGGGGTATTAAACATACTATAACTACAAGGTTTCAAATTTATGTGCTGAGTACTTTTGGAGTTCAGGTTTGAACAGACAGACGGTCGAACAGCTAGATAGACAAGCGGTTTTGCCTATTGACCCTAAAAACATTTTCTACTCGTAATTTCATGTGATAATATCTTAAATTTGATGATCTTTGGATTGTAAGAACAGGAAATAGTAATAATTAAATTTAGTCATTTGTTGCTTCATCTCGAGTGTGTGAAGCGAGAGCATCTCAAATTAGATAATTCACTACGAAGTTACCTCAGCTTCCGCTAAGACTTTTGTCTGAAGCTACTGGAAGATCCATTAAGCCATCAGCTCAAAGTGTTTCCCGTGAAATTACAGAGACAATTTACTAATCCTTGCTTTCATGTTTTGAAATGTCCTTTATCACTCACTTTGACTTAATAGCTTTGTTTTTCTATTAACATTACTTATAGATGTGATTATACTAATTCCAGTGTATAAAAAATAGCGTCAGTGGAGGTCCTCATGAAGAAATTGCCTTTCTCCGTATTTAAATTGTCAAAGCGGGTTTTAACATCTATAACGCCAAATATAATCAAAGGCAAAGAAAAACAAGAATTACACAGGGTTATAGCATTAAATAGGGGAGGTCAGAGAAAGCGGATTTCGAGCTCTTTAACGCCACATATAATCAGTGACGCCAACTACAATCAATGGCTAAGAACAAGCATTACATAGGATTAGAGGGTTAAAGCATTACATGGGGGTTGGTTAGAAGTGGTTAGCTGATGGTGATTTCCAACGGGAGGGAGCTTAATTAGTACGCAGCAAAGTTTATCTATATATATAAAATCCAAATACCACTCACTGACACATCACGATATCTCTGAAACCACTGGACCTAAGACCATGAAATTTTGTAGGTGTGTTCCTCTTACCTCCTAGGTGCTCGCTAAGAAATATTTTAAAAATCCGCCATCTTGATTCAAGATGGCTGCCATTCATATACAAAATTCGACAAGACGATATCTCCGGAACCAATTGCACTAGAACCTTGAAATTTACAAGTTAGCTTCCATATATCAAATTAGTAACTTAAGATAAATGGTTAACCAATCGGGCATGATTTAAGATGGTGGCCATACATATATAAAAGTCAACATATGTGCATGTTCTTTATACAAATCTACAGTTTTAGTCCGATCTCAATGAAAATTTGCGCACTTGACCTTCAAAGCAAGGGGAAAATCACTGTCTACATGAATATTCAAAATTTTAATTTTGGTACACAGGGGTACGGGGTACAAATGTCAAAGTAATGAATATCCTTCATGATGCATATCGTTGAAAAGCTCTTTAAGAGGACAGTAATTGTTGTTATGTACAGTTTTATCATATTTTCACTTAGGAGGGGGGTAAAATTGAAAAATATAGCTATATCTTATATAAAAAGAAGTGTATCCGTATGAGGGTATGTCTTTTATCCTAATTTGATGAATATTTACACACTTTTTCTTCAAAACAAGGTGAAGGTCACTGCCTACATGAGATTACGAAATTAAAATTTTGGTACACAGGGGTACGGGGTACAAGTAATGAATACCCTTCATCTTCATGATGCATATCGTTGAAATGCTCTTTAAGAGTACAGTAATTGTTGTTATGTGTACGGGGTACAAATGACAAAGTAATGGATACCCTTCATGATACAAATCGTTGAAAAGCTGTTTAAGAGAAAAGTAATTGTTCTTAAGTACAGTTTTGTCTTATTTTCATTTAGAAGGGGGAGAGTTAAAATGGAAATTTACGTCTATATCTATATATGTATATAAAAGTTAACATATGTGTGTACATATGCATGTTTTTTTATACAAATCTACAGTTTTATTCCGATCTCGATGAAAATTTACACCCTTGACCTTCAAAGGAAGGGGAAGGTAACTGTTTACATGAATTTTCGAACTATAAATTTTGATTCAAAGGGGTACGGGGCACAAGTAATGAATACCTTTCATCTTCATAATGCATATCGTTGAAATGCTCTTTAAGAGTACAGTAAATGTTTTTATGTACAGTTTTGTCATATTTTCATTTAGGAGGGGGGTAAATTTAGGATATTTGCAAATGATCTTATCAAAGAGGAGGGGGATATAAGTAGGAGGGATAGAATGTAGATATTCTCGCATAGTAAAATAATGTGTATGCTTTCCTGGTAGTTTATAAACTTATCAAATTTAAAAACACTCCGTAGCGAAGCACGGGTATCCAGCTAGTCTTAAATAAAATAAGAACATTTTATGGCGTATTTTCCTGAAAAAAAACATTTGAAATATGATTAGAAATCAGATTTCTATATACCATTAATTCTATACTATTTTCTATTACTCATTAATCGATTATTTCATTGCATCTACTGATTTTCAATGATTTTCCTGTCAAAGCCTTATAATACACTTAACATATCTGTACTTTTATTTGTTTTTAGGGTCACTCTCTGCAACTAGTACGGCTGACTCTTTGAGCTCAAGCTTGTTTTGCAACGCTTCCAACGAGGTAAGCATGTGAAATCGATCTTATAAAATCGCAGCAGTAATGAACTAATATATTGCTTTTATTTGTGTGTTTACACTGTTTATTTGTATTCGCTAGTTTCAAGGGAGTAAGCAATAATTGATTAGAAGCACTAACTATTTGTTGTTGTGTTCTGAATCTGTATATTTTTCATCATAGCCATGGAATTTTACACACTGAGTACTTGTTTGCATTAAATAACAGATTTCTTTGAATCTATTAATTCTTTATCACTATAAATATTTTCAGAGCTATTTAATGGCTTGATAAATGATTAGTTTACTCTTAAAAGTCTTAAAACATTGTCTTAGTTGTTTACTACTTCTCAATACAAAAATTAGAAAATTGAAGTTATGTCAAGTCCCTTCCCCCTTGAATGGCAGTCCAACAGTATTTTTTACCTTCTTTAAGAAATCGTTTTTATCCTGGTCCTCAGTCCAAACTGTCCAAACCATCAGTCTTAAACCGCAACAGCTCCCTGTTAAGATGGCCCACCAGTTGCGGTATATCTATGAGATAAACATGTACAGTGTACAGGTACAGGCAAACCGGGCGTGTGTGCTAACAAGTTATGACATAATTTTTGCAGTTATGACAGCACACGCTTAGGTTTACCTGTACCTGTACTGTACAGGTTACCTGAAGTCCTGAAGTTATGATAGCACACGCTCAGGTTTACCTGAAGTCCTGAAGTTATGACATAGTTTTCGCAGTTATGACAGCACACACTTAGGTTTACCTATACAGGTTACCTTAAATCCTGAACAGGTTTATCACTACGTGTATGGCATCCTTTAGACCCTCGTTTTCTCTTTAACCTCAATAATCTTGCAAGTGCTACGTGTATTTCGCCAGCTATTTACAAGTCACGTCCTATTTCTTGACTCAATCAATTTACAACTGTAACGGCTGTCTTTATAACTATTGTTCATATTCTTACCTACTATTTATTGATCTTCAACTCCGTTGGCTTTATGTGGCTTTAGAGTTTTGCGTCCGTTCTCTATAATGATAAAACTTCGTACATGAATTCAATTTAAGTAAAATTTACTCAACTTTATTCCTATCATCTTCTTTACTAGTAGAGATCTAGGACTTTGAAGTCATAGTTTCCCATTTATAAAAATATATAGATGTGTAGTAGAAGTTAAATTATAGGAATAAAGATAGTCGTATCTTCAACCACCAATAGCGAAGTCAAATTCAGTAAGTTTAAAGCCGTCTTTCAAACAAAAGTAGTTATAATCAGTGGCTGACAGAGAAGTAGAAGTTTGTAAAAAGTTTGATTAATGCAAAAGTTGAGATAGAAGATTTTTCACATTACTCTTTCCATTAACACTGAAGATTTCAATTAGAGGTTGAGAGCCAAGCTCTCTACAATTAAGTTAAAGATGGAGACACGTTCTACCGTATACATAGTACACATAAATACACATTCCACGAAAAAAACAACTCAATTAAGTGAATGTACTGAAAATCTCTAATGTAATTTAGAGATGTGTAAGAAAACATTACGAAACAGAATAGAATTGTAGTTCTAAATTTTTTGATTACTTCGTAATAAAATCAAGTAATTTTTCTTCACAGCCGATTTTTTATTTTTTACTATGTTTTTATTAGCTTGCTTTCTTGTTTGTTTGTTTGTCCAGTACAAATCTTGCAATCGATTTTTAACTAACTTCCTGAGTAGCTAGACATTAGAAATTATAGAATAGCTCAGAACACGATGACAATGCATTATTTTAATACTTTTAGCCATCTTTCAGCAAAATTTAATTCGTTTTCAGCACATTTTGCTGTATGGTAAATTAGTTCGGAAAAAATCCGCAAGTTATGATTTATGATATAAAATTTATAAACGTAGTATATAAAAAGTTCTTTTTATCTAGTAATTATTTGATTTGAAATGGTAGGTAGAGAATATTGATTTAAAACTAGTATACGTTTAAAAAAAAATCTCATATACGTAGTAAGTTGGGATATAGAAAGTATTGGATAGCGTAACAGTTCGATTTTGAGATGTTAATAGGTTTACAATAATAGGTGTTTCTCCAAATACAAAAAATTGTTTTTTTTATATATATATAAAATGTCTAATTTCGTATGTATTTCAATCTGTAGTCTGTGCAAACGCATGGGCTAAATTACTGGCAGATTTTGATTAAATTTGATGTACATACATCTTCAGAAACTAGGTACTCCGAGGCTAAACGTAGAAATACATTTTTTCCTCTAAATTGAGGGTGAAACCCCCATTTTTAACTAACTTCCTGAGTAGCTAGACATTAGAAATTATAGAATAGCTCAGAACACGATGACAATGCATTATTTTAATACTTTTAGCCATCTTTCAGCAAAATTTAATTCGTTTTCAGCACATTTTGCTGTATGGTAAATTAGTTCGGAAAAAATCCGCAAGTTATGATTTATGATATAAAATTTATAAACGTAGTATATAAACAGTTCTTTTTATCTAGTAATTATTTGATTTGAAATGGTAGGTAGAGAATATTGATTTAAAACTAGTATACGTTTAAAAAAAAATCTCATATACGTAGTAAGTTGGGATATAGAAAGTATTGGATAGCGTAACAGTTCGATTTTGAGATGTTAATAGGTTTACAATAATAGGTGTTTCTCCAAATACAAAAAATTGTTTTTTTTATATATATATAAAATGTCTAATTTCGTATGTATTTCAATCTGTAGTCTGTGCAAACGCATGGGCTAAATTACTGGCAGATTTTGATTAAATTTGATGTACATACATCTTCAGAAACTAGGTACTCCGAGGCTAAACGTAGAAATACATTTTTTCCTCTAAATTGAGGGTGAAACCCCCCAAAAAAATTATTTCTCAAAAATGTTTTCGACGATTTTGATTTAAAAATTCTAATATGTAATCTATTTAAATACAAATTTGAAGGGCTGGATTCGATTTCCTTCCCATTAGGAGTAATTTATATAGCAATAATTTATATAATGGTTAATAATAATTAGATTTAACCCCGAAAACTTTAAAGAACTAATAAATGGAAAACACTGGACTAATTAATAATGTACTCGTATGTTAAAAGGTTTTTTGTGTGAATTGTATCTCGTATCGGATATTTTCACCTGTACTATACACTATAATACCAGACTTTTGATAAATTTAAAGTGAATGTATTATGACAATAGTGCACAAAGTGAACTCAGCGAATTATAAAAGTGTCTCACCGTCCACAAATAATAAATAAATAAATAAGCCATTTAAAAATACATTAAACAACTATAAAAATACATTAAAAAGTATGTACTACTATATGTAAATACATGATCAAATCAGCAGAATGCTGTGGCAACGTCCACAAATATATGCAGCAAATTTAAATTAGCATCCTAACATTTTCTACCTAAAATCACCTAACATTTGTAAACAAGCTAATTTATATTGACTAGCTCTACTCGAATTATTAAATTTGTTTTCATACCTGAGTCTTGGGGTTTAGTGGTTTGCTTTTCCGGTGGTTTCATATTTTGTCCTCAAACAATCTTGTATGTTTGTATAATCTTGTCTTGTATAATGTAGAATCAATGCTGTGGTCATTAGGTATTTGGGTATGTGGTCCCTACAACCTCATGTTTTATATAAACAATGTTTTACCTTCCAGATTGAATGCATTGGTAATTGATATCAGCCCATGTTTATAACTCAAAGCTCGTTTTCATGTTAATGACACCTAATATTAAAACGTGTTTTAATTATAGCCATAAACTATTTATTCTTGTGTAAAATGTAATTCAGAGAGGATTTTAAAACCCTACAACATGTCCCTAAAAATTTAACCCAGCAATCTCGACCGTAAATAAAATGTATGCAAACTTGTTTTTGCTATAATGTAAAACACCTCAAGACCTTTTGGAATTTATTCAAAAAACGTGCAGCAGCATCAACCTGCTTGCTGATTGAGCAGATAATTGTCAAGAAACTGACTGGTTTTATGTAAAACATTGCAGTTTATTAGCAAGAAATAGGTTGCTTTGTTTATAATACACTGCAGTTTTTGAAAAATTAATTAATTAATTCTGGATTCTACGTGGATCTTACATTTTGCGAAATAAGATTTTTAAGTTTCATGATTTATGAAATCTTTCTTCAAAAGTATTAATCTAAAGTTGTAAATATTTCACTATTTATAATGTGCATAACACTCAAAATGTAATCATTTGAAACCACATTTCGTTGCTTCTTAATTCTTGTTTTTTGAACAAGATTTTTTTAATTAATAACTATTGTTGTATAGAGTAAGAACTCACCGTTAATCACTGATTAATAACATTGTATAGAGTAAGACCTCACCGTTAATCACTGATTAATAACTATTGTTGTATAGAGTAAGACCTCGCCGTGCAGTGTTGCGTTCCTAGGAACTGTGATCGTCAAGCGCACTTCAAATCAGATAGGGGAGGAGAAACATTTAGAAATACAATAGAGATTGAATTATTACTTACATGAAATCCGAATATATATTTTGATCTTGCTTTAAAAGTGTGGTAATTAGGTTTTGCTATAATTCACAAGGATTTTGAGTGGTATACAGGCACTAGCCAAATTCAAAAGTTTACTACAGAGCATGTCAACTAATTTGAACGAATCAAAATTATTTGTATCTATTGATAACAGTTAAAAGTAGAAGCTTTTTCTGCCCTTCACATTTGTTTTCTGGAAGATAGTTTGTTTAGGAAAGGTTGCATATATATTTCCTCAATTAAATTTAAATTGAGGATTAAAATTTCACTAGCAAAATTAAATTAAATCACAGTCAAAAGACAGAAATGATTATTTTTCAGGTGACAGTTATTTTCAACCGCAGATGTATTTACCGCACTAATGAGACGCAGGGTAGGTCAGGACAGTACTACATCACACGTGGCCTACCCGATGCTAGGGCATCTGACGTCTCAATTCACGCGGTCTCGTATATTTCTTCAGTTGAAAAAACTGTGCTGACCTACCCTGCGTTGCCTGCGTCTCAATGTGTGCCCGGGCTTACTACGTTTCCATGAGTTTTCAAAACCGCTTTGAAACTATTCAAAACCCCATCGAAACTTTGATTTCAACACGTTTGATGCTCAAGGTCACAAAAGCAAATGTTTGGTTTTGTATTGAAACTCTTATGAAAAAATAGCATGGAAACGGGTGTTGAATTGAAAACAGAATTGATTCATGCGCAGTAAGTATGATGAGCAGATATATTATAACCTTGCTTAACTATAACTAGTCTGGTAGTTTATAGCTTTCAAAATTGTTTTGAAAGCTCATGGAAACTTAGTAAATGTTGAAATTTTCTCAACAAAACAATGAATCGTGGCTATGTTTTTAGGCATTGAAACCAGTGTAGCCAACCTTTTTTTAAACCTTCACTTCAGCGCTTCTAGTGCTAAAAAGTGAACACCGTGCATATATGTATATCATAACTTTCTAGTAAAAACTATATTTAAGATCGTCACATTTTTCATGTCACTTTTACGTGATGAAAATTTCTTCTTTCCCCAGACCAAAGAACATATCCATTTTAAAAACAGTCGACTCTAAACACGATTTAGGGAAAAGTGATAAATACGGAAATCTTATCTACTACTGCCAATATGCAAAAGCGAGTGAAATTTAACCACGAACCAGTGTACCAATTTTTAATTTCAAAGTCTTATTGTATTTTATTTTGTTGCTTCTTGGCTTTATCAATGTCGCTTAATGTTTTGGTTGTGTTGTTTTAATGTAGGCGAATTCAATGATTCCGCCACCCTATTCAAGTGCTCCTGGAAGTGTAGATCACATCGGCTCACATCCACCGCCCAGTACTAATAATGTACGTATTTAATTTTTAAATACGTTAATAGTTAAATTATTCACTTAGTTTATAATCATCAGTTACCTTATAGGTGGCTACCAAAAGCAGAGTGGAGTCACTGAACATAGTTCTGGCGGATGACAATGGTAAGTGATAAAGATGTCTTCGCTTGATATTTTTTAGTTTGAAAGCTGATTCTAGCTGAACACCTCTCAATTCGCCTAACTTCCTTATGACACCGCCCTTGTATTTAACCATGATGATGATTCGAAGCCATTCTAAACGGGATTCGCTTTTGGTGGCCCACCTTGACAATGCTTTTTTGTTTGTTATAAAAAGAAATGCATTCTTACTTCTTACATCTTTCAAGAAAAGTCTTTTCGGCGTTTCAGAGCTTTTTCACATTTTAATGCAGCGTTTTATCAGCTTCAGGGGTGTGGTGCATCGTGATATTTACTTGATGCAACAGCAAAACGCATACTGAATTGTTGCTTAAAGTAAAAATCCCGATGCACCACACCTCTGAAGATGTTTCCAGTAGTGGAAGCGAAACGTCGGTCTTCAACCCCTTCATGACGTTGACGTGGATTTTACCTTTACCGGACACCCAAGCTGTTTGTTAAGTCTATTGATCACATAGACTGCAGTATATATTGATCAAACAATTTGGTCGATTCAAATGGTTTTTATTACAAAGTTCGCTGTCTGGTTTTACAATAAAATCATTATAATAATGATGTTGATAAGTGATTGCACAAAATAAATAATAATAACAAATTATCCAGCTCTTTATTCATTATTGCTCATAATAATTCAAAAATTATTCCCTGTTTACTTGCTCATAATAAGAAGTAGTACTTATGAAATTAATGTGTACTTTTTGTTAAAACGTTTTAAGTTTTAAAGGGTGGATAAATAATAATTGCTTCTTGTATTTCTTCAGTTTAGCCTATCACAATATTTATAAAAACATATTTAATTAAGTGAAATGATTCATAATTTCATTTTAAGTTCCTAGTCTAGAGCTTTAGATTATACCTTCGGAGATGTAAAAAGTTTCTGCCAATGCTTTATTAGCTAAGACAATTTAATAATTCACTGCTCACTTAATTTAATTTCCTTGATTACTCCTAAGTAAAATATTCAGCTTGTTCTTAAGAAGTCGCTAAAAATATATTTTCTCTCATTATTTAATTGAACTTTCTTCTTTGTTTTCATGTTGATTCAAAGTTAGCAAGAGTCAATTTATTTTTATAAATAATGTCTACAATCCCACGAGTTATAATGAAGAAATACATGTCTTTCTTTCTATGACATTGCAAATTTCCATTTGCATTGGATAAGAAGATCGTCTAACTCGGCCACGTCAAATTACCTATTGTATCGCTATATACTGCTAATACAATCCTCTATCTCGGCCTCGGCTATTTAAAATTACCTTCGCTATACACTGCTAATACAATCCTTTATCTCGCCCACGTCAAATTACCTAATGCATCACTATACTCTGCTAAGACAATCCTTTATCTCGGCCTTGGCCACGCAGGGCCGTACCGAGGCTGTGGCGAAGGTGGCCCTTGCCAAGGGCGCAGGTTTGAGAAGGGCGCAAAATGGAGAAGAGGGACATTTTTCAAATGCCCAGGGGCCCAGGTCTTCAGGGGCGGCCCTGATTAAAAAAGGCAAGTTGGATATTGTTATTAGTGGCATAACTATGGGCTCGAAAAGCGGGGGGACCCCGGTGCGAAGGGCCTCTCAAATCCAAAAAACATGAAATTACCATCTTTGTACCAATGTTGATAGGGTCCCCTTTAGAACATAATAAAATCTAACTTGAAATTATACTTCTATACTATTGTAAGGAATTCAGTTTCGGCGCCATTTTGTCAAAAAACATCGACATTTTTCGTGCCCCCCCCCCCCTAAAATCGTACTTCCGCTGTTACTAAAAANTAATAACATTGTATAGAGTAAGACCTCACCGTTAATCACTGATTAATAACATTGTATAGAGTAAGACCTCACCGTTAATCACTGATTAATAACATTGTATAGAGTAAGACCTCACCGTTAATCACTGAATAATAACATTGTATAGAGTAAGACCTCACCGTTAATCACTGATTAATAACTATTGTTGTATAGAGTAAGACCTCGCCGTGCAGTGTTGCGTTCCTAGGAAGTGTGATCGTCAAGCGCACTTCAAATCAGATAGGGGAGGAGAAACATTTAGAAATACAATAGAGATTGAATTATTACTTACATGAAATCCGAATATATATTTTGATCTTGCTTTAAAAGTGTGGTAATTAGGTTTTGCTATAATTCACAAGGATTTTGAGTGGTATACAGGCACTAGCCAAATTCAAAAGTTTACTACAGAGCATGTCAACTAATTTGAACGAATCAAAATTATTTGTATCTATTGATAACAGTTAAAAGTAGAAGCTTTTTCTGCCCTTGACATTTGTTTTCTGGAAGATAGTTTGTTTAGGAAAGGTTGCATATATATTTCCTCAATTAAATTTAAATTGAGGATTAAAATTTCACTAGCAAAATTAAATTAAATCACAGTCAAAAGACAGAAATGATTATTTTTCAGGTGACAGTTATTTTCAACCGCAGATGTATTTACCGCACTAATGAGACGCAGGGTAGGTCAGGACAGTACTACATCACACGTGGCCTACCCGATGCTAGGGCATCTGACGTCTCAATTCACGCGGTCTCGTATATTTCTTCAGTTGAAAAAACTGTGCTGACCTACCCTGCGTTGCCTGCGTCTCAATGTGTGCCCGGGCTTACTACGTTTCCATGAGTTTTCAAAACCGCTTTGAAACTATTCAAAACCCCATCGAAACTTTGATTTCAACACGTTTGATGCTCAAGGTCACAAAAGCAAATGTTTGGTTTTGTATTGAAACTCTTATGAAAAAATAGCATGGAAACGGGTGTTGAATTGAAAACAGAATTGATTCATGCGCAGTAAGTATGATGAGCAGATATATTATAACCTTGCTTAACTATAACTAGTCTGGTAGTTTATAGCTTTCAAAATTGTTTTGAAAGCTCATGGAAACTTAGTAAATGTTGAAATTTTCTCAACAAAACAATGAATCGTGGCTATGTTTTTAGGCATTGAAACCAGTGTAGCCAACCTTTTTTTAAACCTTCACTTCAGCGCTTCTAGTGCTAAAAAGTGAACACCGTGCATATATGTATATCATAACTTTCTAGTAAAAACTATATTTAAGATCGTCACATTTTTCATGTCACTTTTACGTGATGAAAATTTCTTCTTTCCCCAGACCAAAGAACATATCCATTTTAAAAACAGTCGACTCTAAACACGATTTAGGGAAAAGTGATAAATACGGAAATCTTATCTACTACTGCCAATATGCAAAAGCGAGTGAAATTTAACCACGAACCAGTGTACCAATTTTTAATTTCAAAGTCTTATTGTATTTTATTTTGTTGCTTCTTGGCTTTATCAATGTCGCTTAATGTTTTGGTTGTGTTGTTTTAATGTAGGCGAATTCAATGATTCCGCCACCCTATTCAAGTGCTCCTGGAAGTGTAGATCACATCGGCTCACATCCACCGCCCAGTACTAATAATGTACGTATTTAATTTTTAAATACGTTAATAGTTAAATTATTCACTTAGTTTATAATCATCAGTTACCTTATAGGTGGCTACCAAAAGCAGAGTGGAGTCACTGAACATAGTTCTGGCGGATGACAATGGTAAGTGATAAAGATGTCTTCGCTTGATATTTTTTAGTTTGAAAGCTGATTCTAGCTGAACACCTCTCAATTCGCCTAACTTCCTTATGACACCGCCCTTGTATTTAACCATGATGATGATTCGAAGCCATTCTAAACGGGATTCGCTTTTGGTGGCCCACCTTGACAATGCTTTTTTGTTTGTTATAAAAAGAAATGCATTCTTACTTCTTACATCTTTCAAGAAAAGTCTTTTCGGCGTTTCAGAGCTTTTTCACATTTTAATGCAGCGTTTTATCAGCTTCAGGGGTGTGGTGCATCGTGATATTTACTTGATGCAACAGCAAAACGCATACTGAATTGTTGCTTCAAGTAAAAATCCCGATGCACCACACCTCTGCAGATGTTTCCATTAGTGGAAGCGAAACGTCGGTCTTCAACCCCTTCATGACGTTGACGTGGATTTTACCTTTACCGGACACCCAAGCTGTTTGTTAAGTCTATTGATCACATAGACTGCAGTATATATTGATCAAACAATTTGGTCGATTCAAATGGTTTTTATTACAAAGTTCGCTGTCTGGTTTTACAATAAAATCATTATAATAATAATAATGATGTTGATAAGTGATTGCACAAAATAAATAATAATAACAAATTATCCAGCTCTTTATTCATTATTGCTCATAATAATTCAAAAATTATTCCCTGTTTACTTGCTCATAATAAGAAGTAGTACTTATGAAATTAATGTGTACTTTTTGTTAAAACGTTTTAAGTTTTAAAGGGTGGATAAATAATAATTGCTTCTTGTATTTCTTCAGTTTAGCCTATCACAATATTTATAAAAACATATTTAACTAAGTGAAATGATTCATAATTTCATTTTAAGTTCCTAGTCTAGAGCTTTAGATTATAGCTTCGGAGATGAAAAAAGTTTCTGCCAATGCTTTATTAGCTAAGACAATTTAATAATTCACTGCTCACTTAATTTAATTTCCTTGATTACTCCTAAGTAAAATATTCAGCTTGTTCTTAAGAAGTCGCTAAAAATATATTTTCTCTCATTATTTAATTGAACTTTCTTCTTTGTTTTCATGTTGATTCAAAGTTAGCAAGAGTCAATTTATTTTTATAAATAATGTCTACAATCCCACGAGTTATAATGAAGAAATACATGTCTTTCTTTCTATGACATTGCAAATTTCCATTTGCATTGGATAAGAAGATCGTCTAACTCGGCCACGTCAAATTACCTATTGTATCGCTATATACTGCTAATACAATCCTCTATCTCGGCCTCGGCTATTTAAAATTATCAATTGTATCGCTATAAACTGCCAAGGCAATCCTTTATCTCGGCCTGGGCTATTTAAAATTACTTATTTTATCGCTATACACTGCTGAGACAATCCTTTATCTCGCCCACGTCAAACTACCTATTGTATCGCTATACACTGCTGAGACAATCCTTTATTTTGGCCATGTCAAATTACCTAATGCATCACTATACTCTGCTAAGACAATCCTTTATCTCGGCCTTGACCACGTCAAATTACTTATTGTATAGTCATTAACTACTAATACGATCTTTAAAATGTGTTTTAGGAAGTGCCACCTCCTGCGCCTCCACCACCTCCGACTGCTGTAACTACAGAGTGTGAAAGGAGACAGGCCAGGCCTTCACTCTGCGGTCTGTCTAACGTGTCTAGCCTATCTGTTGCACCTCTGGATTCGCCTCCTCAAGCTACCACGCCCACCTTTAGCAAAATGCCTTCTCAACAGGTAAAACCAAGATCTATATCGGTGATGGTTTACTCATTTATATACCCTTAAATTGACTACCTGAAAAGACATCCTTAATCCTCTTAGAACAGTTTTTAATAGAGGATAATGAAGGAGCTGTCTAACTTATCTTAGAATGTTTTTATACGCCCAAATCGAAAAAGTTTTATTCTTCTTATCATTTATTTCGTAGATTGACAGGAAATAAATCCATATTCTAAACATCCCAATCCTTTTTCTGTTGTTCCCCCTCCCCATCCGGGTTTTTACTCAGGCATTCATTATTAAACCAATAAACAGTTATGTCATTTTTCCACGGATGAAATAGAAAATAATACTAACATAAATTAGCATATAAGCTTGTTCTACTTAAAATAATTATTTATAGCATGTCATCTATTAAAGTCCTATTTGTTTTAAGTTTTATCCTTTAAAAACTTTTTCTCTACCTCAGTAAATTCTGTCTACCTTGCACGGTCCGGAAGAAATCCCAATAGAGATAATGTATTCCTTTTATAAATAAAATAAAAAAAAGACAAATACACCCTTTAATTTCGTTTTTGTGTCTGTCTGTCAGTCACTCTGTACGGTTCCAATAATTTTGAATCAAAAAGAGATACCAACATGAAACTTTGCCGTATTAAAGATCGTTTTGACGCGCACACAGGAAAAATATAGCAAACTCAAAACCAAAATGGTGGATAATTCATGTCACGAGATTTTTTTCTTTTTTAATTTTGAGAAGGGCATCAAATGAAAGGTATTGAAGAGGTTACAAAAATATATAACACTTGTGAACAGTGTTTAATTTTTTACGCCATTTTGTCAAAAAAAAACATGAACATTTGGCGCCCTCTCCCCTCCCTTATAACTAATTTCATGTTCACAATACCAACGAGACCCTTTTTACTTGAGACTTCACATCACGCACAACCATTATTTTTAATTGTGCGGGAAATTTTTGTATGCTTCTTTGATTAGTAAATAATTAATGAATTGTATGTTTAAACTTAATTTAAAGTTAATTAATAATATCCTTAAAACGTAGTATCAGTGTCAGTAATAATTTAATCTATAAACTTTTGCGATCCATTGTGGTTGAATTTGTGTTTTTTTGTCTGAGGCTATTGATTATCAGATAATATGACGACATTCGGTGGCCAAAAGTGTTTTTCGAGTTATAGGGTCATCAATCCATCATTTTTTTCCCCTCTATGCATATTTGATGGCCTAGTCATTTAGAATGCTTTTTACCCCAAGCTTCCCAAGCCATAGAGGCTTTCTTTAAGTGTCTTTGAGGCCTTTTGGATGATGTAACCGTAATTTATTTCAACCTTACTTTCTCTTACTATTTCTAGTTCCTAAATTTGGCAAACAAAATAGGTCATGCAAGTATATGCCAAACCCACACAATTTGGACAGCAAAAAATAGGTTCATGTATTCAAGTTAATTATGCCTACTCCATCCTTTTTTTTCTATAGAAATAATAGTCTTTATCGTAACTGTATTTAAAAGCATTTGCGCCATTTACTATCAATAAATTTTCCTTTTTATCGAGTTGGTGTGTTTTACTAAATCATATCCGTAATTTACAGACTACCCCTTAGAATTTTTATGTGTTTGCCAGTTAATTATTTAATTCCTTAAATAATTGAGTGTATGAAATCTTTTTTTATTTCTCAATTTGTCCTGAGCTTTATTTTCTTTTTTTTAAAAGTGATTTATTGGCATAAGTAACAAAAAAATATTTGTGTATACCGAAGCCATAATTTTATTTTGAGTGGGGATATCTTCTGGTTTTTAAAATGTTTTTAATATATTTTGATCAGAATATATATATACATTTTATTTATTTATGTTTTTTTACAAAAACAAAGAAAAAGGGAATTCTTTATGGGACTTTTGTTAGGTTTGCTTGCATAATATGTTTAAACGGGTAGTATATAGGCAGCCCTGGCATTTGCTTAGTAAACTGAGGGAAACCCAGAAAACCTCAATTAAGTTGAGCGGACACGAGTCCTTTCTAAGTTTTTCTTAAATTATTTTATTGGCAGATATGGTTTTCAGTTGGTGAGTTGTCCCCAGATTTTGTAATTTATTCCTTTTACGAATTTTAGTGTGTGCGTATTTTTTTTTTAATTTTGAGAAAAAGATGGTTTTGATTTTTAATTTTTAATCTTGAATTTCATGGATTTTAAATTCTTGGTAGTCCTGAAATCTAAAACCGAAAAAGTTGAAAATGGGGAAAATCAGTGTCCCATTGGATTTGTGTTTAGAGTAGCCTTCATCTTTAATAATGATAATCTTAAGCTTAATTACTAGTACTTAATAATGATAAGCTTAATTACTGTGATATAAATATTTGAGTATTCCCTTGAATTAATGAACAGATTAACCAAGATTACAAAATGAAAAATAATTGCTAACACTTAATCCATAACATTCGTCGCTTTTTGCTTTGGTCTGATTTAAAATTGTGCGTTATGTGGTTATGTCATCATACTATTATGTTTTAATTAAGTGAGCATTGTATTTTATTGTATTTTTTATTTTATTTATGTTTTTAAAACATTCATGCTAGTGGAGTGTTTGTCTTTCAGTTGTAACTGTATTAATATTTCTTATTCCTACGTGTTTTTCTTAATGCATTTATTTTTACTTGTAAAAATGTGTTTTCTTAATGAGTTAGATGTTAATTGCTCTAATGTGCACTTTTTATTAACATGCACATTAATATTCTTTCCTCTAAGGCCTCGCAGCTTTCTTTATTCCAATGTGTGTTTTTCTTAATGCGTTTATTGATTCTTGTTTCTTGTGCTTATTTTATTTAATTATTTTTTCCCCCGCAAAAATATATTTATAACCTAGATAAAAGGTATTTTTTTATTTTACTTGTGCACGCTCTCAGAGCCTTCGGGCCAAATACCGGAGTTGGTTCAGTCGATCAGCGCCTAGTACACCATGTTCCAGGCTGACACCAGTCGCTGCCTTCCCATCAGGCGAGAGTAGTCCACTACTACAAGATCTAGACACCATGTTCTAAAATTCCCAAAAATATACCACCAACAGCATTCAAATTCTTTTAAAAAAAAATCAACTATTCAATTTTATACTAAAAATCATTTCATTTGCTACCATAATAAGTATAATTAAAATATTATATATCATTTTAAGATTTTTTACCATATGGATAATTATTATTAACCATATAAAAAAAAAAATATATTTCATTTCTTATATCAGAAATGAAATGAACTGAAAAAAATTAATATTTCAAAACTACTATTATAATAATGTAAAGAACCATTTTATTTCTAACACCAAAAATAAGTGTAATTTATGTACCATATATATATTTAAAGACACTTAGTAAGAATGGAGTTTTAACCTTTTTTGGATTTAGGAAAAATTGCCTTAAAATATTTTCTTTTTTGTAGGTAAGAGAATCTACTATATATAATTAATTCCCATGTAAAAAAAAGGTAAATATTGCATACATTTAAGTAAATAGTAAAAATAAATATTTTATACATGTATGCAAATTTCATAGAGTATTAGTAATGAAGAGTATGTTCGATTAATATTATTAATTAAAGAGGCGATATTTGCTAAGAAGTCTTTGAGTAGCCATAATTCTATTACGTTCTTTTCTCTGTAAAGACACTACTTCTTTGAGTGGCCGCATAATTCTATTACGTTCTTTAAAAGGTACGTAGAAAAAAAAATGTATTTGATGTTTCGTACATATAGTAAAAGAAGATCAAGTGATTAACTAAATAAATCCTGTCACCTTTGACAGGCATTTTTACTGGACACCTTATTTACACTGGCTTGGTCTTGCGGAAAGCCCAGTTTGCTGCTGTAAGGAAATAACGAAAGAAGATAAAACCCCTTCTCACTAAATCAGCAGCTGCGTCAACCGAGGTAGGACTTCTTTGGCTAAGCTATTTTACCGACTAAAGGAATAAGGTTGCTTCGCCTAAGCTAGGAACTCGCTCTCTAGTGATTCTGTTGATTAGCTTAATGGATGGATTGCACCATTAATCCTAAGCTAGGAACTCGCTCTCTAGTGATTCTGTTGGTTAGCTTAGTGTATGGATTGCACCATTGATACTAAGCTAGAAACTCGCTCTCTAGTGATTCTGTTGGTTAGCTTAGTGGATGGATTGCACCATTGATCCTAAGCTAGGAACTCGCTCTCTAGTGATTCTGTTGGTTAGCTTAGTGGATGGATTGCACCATTGATCCTAAGCTAGGAACTCGCTCTCTAGTGATTCTGTTGGTTAGCTTAGTGGATGGATTGCACCATTGATCCTAAGCTAGGAACTCGCTCTCTAGTGATTCTGTTGGTTAGCTTAGTGGATGGATTGCACCATTGATCCTAAGCTAGGAACTCGCTCTCTAGTGATTCTGTTGGTTAGCTTAGTGTATGGATTGCACCATTGATCCTAAATAAGCTAGAAACTCGCTCCCTAGTGATTCAGTCGGTTAGCATAGTGGATGGATTGCATTGATCCGTATGTTAGGTCTCTATCTCAGGAAACCACAGACACAAATTAAAGCACCAAGGCAGACAACACCTTACAGCTTAGGAGGTACCCTGTTCTGCACTTTATTCATAGATGTAAATCAGAGTATCGCGGCAAGGAATCGAACCCACAACCTTGTGTCGCCCTTGATTCAGTGATAGCCGACCAGACAGGACATGTGTCCTTAAGCTGGCTCTCGATGTACTCTATACAGTCGTGTACTACCTATCAACAGTATTTGGCTTAGAGATTGGATAGATAAGTTCTTCAAGAGGAGAATTATTGTCAGTGATATGTCCCCTAAAATTAGTTAAATTATTCAAGACTTCCATTACAATTAAAAACACAAAAAATAGATTTAATTTGTTTGTCTTCTGAAGGGGTTAACGCTTAACTACTCTGTAACATTCTCCAGCGGTCAATTTTTACCCCCTTTAATAATTTTTTCTTTAAATTTTTATAATTTACTCTAGTAATTTTTTATTTTTTTTTATTATATATTTCTTAGTTGGGTTTTCGTTTCTTTTTATGTTAAAGGCACTTGTAAAAGTAATTTAAATTTTAAATGTCTCATTACTATCGTCTTAATATGCAAAACAACAAATAAATGAGTCATTTAATGTTAATTTTATTACAAAAAAAAGTTACGACTCGTGCAAAGAGATCTTGCCTTTAATTTCAGATAAAACATTATAAGGGTTTTTTTTAGAACTTGATATATTAATTATAAAACTGTTATGAGTGTTTAAGCTTAAATTACCAATTTAGAATCAATAAATGATCTTATAAAATTTATCATTACCGTAAAAAATTAAAGAATGATTGTTTAATTTTAAGAAAAAAGAAAGTTATCAAAATCTCCGTCATGTCGAAATTTATAATAATTAATTGTAATGTATTTAAATACTATGCAGTTGATTAATTTATAAACTTTTGGAAAAATGTATAATTATTAACAAGTTAATATGTATAATGAACGGAAAGAATAGGTAAAATAAAATAATTATAAATCAAACACTTATAATCATACAAGTATCTAATTTTTAATATTCTATGTTTTGATAATGATTAAGTGATTAAAAATTGTGAAAAAAACTAGAGGACATACACATCAAGAAATGTCCATTTGACGGTTTCAAATTGCCGCCAAGAACTTTAAAAAGTTACTCGGTAGGTGGTTTACATTTAAGATTTTTGTGTCCTCAAAATCCTTTTGATTTGGATTTTAGGAAAGAGGGTAAATTGCCCCATAAACTAAAAAGTAAATATTTATGCTTTAATCTTCGTGATTTTGGTTTTTCTTCGAAAAAACACTATAAAGTTATTGAAGTTTCCTGACACTTTCGCCTAATATGAGCTTAAATAACTAGTAATTTTCCAAAACTATTAGATAATACTTGAACAAATTAAGTTATTTTTAACAGTCAAGACATTTGAAAAGCCTTGTTATCATATCTTTTTTGAAACCATCACACGCTTGGCCTCATTAGCGAAATTTGTCAGGCCCTTCCGATAAACAAGGTCGCTAATGAAAAACAAAGTTGGAGACAGTGCTGCAAGCTATCTATAAATAAATTATTGTGTAACGAACGGGGCTTGGAGATGTGAGGGTTGAAAAACGCGATGTCTGTCCTCTTTTTTGTTGCTTGTCGAGAAAAAATCGATTGTCTCCACTTTGTTCTGAATACAAGAGCCCAATTAAATATAACTAGAGTTCGACCATGCACGTGAACAAAAACCTCTTATCAACTGCTTTTCATAATTGAAAATATCATTATTTGTGCTCTTTTATATATATTTAAGATTTTTCTTTATCAAGGGGATGAGAACATCTTAAATTAATAAAAGAAATGTTTTCCATTTGTAAATTCTTTACAATTGACGATTGAGTTGAGTTGAATGAATGTTATATTTTTGTGAAGTATAGTGTAAATGGAATTACCAAATATTCTTAAAACCTTTTACACTCCCTCTGGACTATCCTTATTCTAAAATCATAATAATTAAAAATTAAATTTAAAACTTTATTTCTCGACTTAAAATAATTATGATATTTTACATAATAACATCAAAGATACCTATACTATCCTAAAAAAGCGATTTATCTGCGGTATTTATATCGGTTTTCTTAAGAGAATAAGAAACAAAACAATAATCATAAATATTTGATACAGGGTGGTATTAATAAAACCACATTAATCCATTTAAGTGGTATAAGGTATAATTAAATAAGATAATTCATTTTTAATAACCAATTAAATGGCAAACAACACAATATATGTCAAGACTATACCAAAAGTTAAATTTAAGTAAACCAATTCCTTTAGCATAGCGCAAGAATAATTACAATAATTAAAATGAGGTCCCCATTTCAGCATTTTACAAACTGAATAAAAAAAAAAAAACCTCTGTATTCCTATAAAAAGAGACCAAAAAGCAATTGAAATTTGAAATTCCAATTGAAGTTAGAAAAGCAAGTTATATTTGGATATTCTTGTTTAAAATTTCAAATGACTTCTTCGTTTATACCTTTATTTAAATGTTTGGTATTCATTTAATAAAGGTCGAAGTTTAACATAAACTTGCAGATGTAATTTTAAATAAAGTGAATTTAATTAGACCTTTGTAAATGGTCAAAGGACAATGAATTAACTCATAACGCATTGCTGTATTTTATGCTTTGTTAAACACCTTATGTTTTAGAATTGGTTAATCAAATTTAAATATGAATAAACAATATGATTTAGTAGGTGTACCGGTGGTGATCGCGCCGTATTGGATGAAAGATCCGATGTTTTGGCTCCAATTCTGGAGGCATTTTTAGGATTGTATAGTTTGACCTATGAAAGTCATAGATCAACATGTACAACCCTGAAGATGCCTCTAGCGTAGGAGGTAAAACGACGGAACACGCATCTATTACTTCGCAGTCACCACCAGATGATCTAGAATCTAGAATACTTAGAAACCAATGGTGACATCAACCGTATGGAGGCATGCGCAATAGATTGATAAAATCTTGACCCTGTACTTTTATTAGGAGTATTACGGAGGTATATTGATGAAATAACATAACTGACAACAGAGCTTATTAACAATTGTCCTTGCAATTAATTTATAGAGTTTCAAATAAATACAGACAGTTTCAATGAAACCAGAGAGTGCAGAATACTAGGCAATTAAGTCTAGAGTCTAATGTAGCTAGGTGACTGGAAGGGTTATCAAGGATATTGTAGGATGAAAGGTTACAGATTTCTGTGAAGGAAACTGACTGGTGAAAGGGTGACTGTTGCAGGAAATTGCGAGCTCACGAACAAAAGGAACATGGTCGTTGAGGTTTGGTTAAAGACGATTTAGCGCGCAATTACAAAGATTCTGAGTATATTTTAAGGATTGGATTGGGTGGGAGGCTTAAAACGTTTGGTGTAACTATAAACTTAATTGTCTAAGGATAGTTTGTGTCTGTGCTGATTTTCGTTTATTCTCGCTTTTATTTGACCTGCTTTTTACTTTTTCATGTAAAAAGAAAGTATTTTAATGGCGCGAAAATTAGATTTTGATGGATTTACACGTTTTGAGGTCCCCTGGGTCCTGGGTCCGAAAAAGTGGTTTTAAAAAAAGTATATTAAAACCATAAATATGTTGTTATATACTATATGTCCATATAATATATATGTTGTTTGTCTGAAGTCTGTCGTCCGTGGCGCGTGGAGCCTAAACTTCACGGCCGATTTTGACGAAATTTGGCATAAATATTCAGAAAAATCATACCCCGCGGCGATATCGAAAAATGAATTTTAGCTTCATATTTGGGTGCGCTACCCCCAAACAATGAAAAAAAAATGTTCAACAATAAAAATAATAATAAAACACGAAAACTACTAAATGGAATACACTGGGTAAGTAATTACGAACTCGTATGTTACAAAGTTTGTCTGACTTGTCTCAGAACAATTTCTTTTTGTTTATCCTCAAATCTTTTACTCTAAATTCGACCCATTAGATTTACACAATTTTAATTTTTTTTACAAAATCTATAAATGTTTTTTTTTCATTTAGTTGTTTAGTATGGAGTTTATCAATAATTTTTATGATTATGTTATGTGACATGCTCATGTAACTCTACGAGATCCCAAGATTTCAGGCTTACAGATCTGTTAATCTTTATATAACAGAAAGAAAATGAAATGTAAATAAAAGGCCTTACAAACTTACTTACTTCCTTCTTAATTCGGGCTCAAATTAAATCAGTTGCTATTGATTAAATGCCTAATTACTATGTGAACATATGTTTGATTTTGTTTTTAATATTTTATAGGTAAGATTCTTGATTTCTAATTAGGTATTCTTTTGATGAAGAAACCTAAAGTAATAAAGAAAAGGACTTCTATTCACTGCGAAATTTATATTATATTAATGAGCAAATTGGTTTGGTTAGTTGGATGTTGCTGAAGAATTACTGGTAAATCAGTGGAGGTAGAACTTGAAAAGATTAGGGTTTGTTGAACATTGATCTTTCTGCTGTCGATTCCAATTCAGTAGGATATGAATTTAGAGGTGTGCTTCGGAATACGGAATACTTAGCACGTGCTTTTCCTTAATATTCTACGATAATTAAGAATTGTGAAGAAAGTGTTCGTTTTAATTCAGAGATTTTCTACGGCATGAGGAAGTAGGGTCAGGGAGATGCCATGGTCTATTCCAAATTCTTCAATCTCGTTTTAAATGAGAATGTTTGCTCCTCCAAGAAATATGGCGTCCAAACACTTTTTAGGAGTTTCTCCTAAACTGTTTTCTTCTCTTACACATTTCGTTTTATCTCACCGGCAGCGTAGATAACCACTAGTCGTTGAAAGCTTACTTCGTACAATAAAGTTACTTTATTGTACTTTAGGGGAGTGAAATCTTTCTTTTTTCCTAATAAAGTGACTCCACTGCTCATGCTCATATTGAAAAACAGTTTTGCTAATTATGCCTATCTAATGAATGTCTCTGAGATCACATATCATCTGTTATGTAAAAAATACTTTATTGGTAGATGCCATGAGGAATGAGGGTTGTGTGTAACAAAACACTACACAATTCTTAAGCCTTTTCCTTTAAAATAACTACATCTTTTTAGAGAATAACGATGGTGGTTAGAAATTTAGTTCTTTAGTTGATCTTAATACCCTCAATTCTCTAGAGTGTTTAGGAAAGGGAGGTATGTCTTGCTTAGTAGGTATGTCAGCCAGAATAGAGAGGAAAGCGTTGTTAGCAGCTGTAAGCCGTCTTCTCGTTCATCTCCCAATATAGTCTTCCGTCTTGGTAACTGTATCTCTTAAAACCGAGACATTTTCTTCATAGCTCTCGCTAAAGTATATTTACAGTGTTTAGTGTAGAGAATTTCTCACTGAGTATGTCAGAGTATAATGTTCTTTTTATCCTACCGTCTTACAAAAGTTCTCTGAGTTAAATTTCTAAAACTTTCATTTACCTAAATGGAATTGTTTGCTTTTAATGTTTCACTCCAAGCACTTTATTGTATTTATAAAAACGAGGCTAAATAAGAATAAAACAAATATATTATGTCCTTACTAATGGTCCTTTTTATAATTATAAGAAGCTTTTTATTATTATAAAGGTTTTACTAATTGTCAAAAGGCTCATACGTTAAGGTGGCCTAAATATTTGTATGAACATGACCAAGCTGTCAAACACAAACGCCCTTCAAAAACAAATAAATAAATATTATTATGAACATGACCAAGCTTTCAAACACCCTTCAAAAACAAATAAATAAATATTATTATGAACATGACCAAGCTGTCAAACACCCTTCAAAGAATAATTATTAACATGACCAAGCTGTCAAACATCCTTCAAAACAAATAAATAAATATTATTATGAACACGAACAAGCTGTCTGACACCCTTTAAAAACAAATAAATATTGTTATGAACATTTGTCTCTTTAACCGACCATTTATTTAATACTTTCAAGTAAAATGTAAGTAAACCCATTACCAATTATCGATATAATTTTGAGAGATTATACCGGTACAAATGCATTCATAGAGTACCTTTCGAAAAGAAATTCAATTATTTTATAGTTTTCTTTAAATGCATTCTACTGATTAACAGTGTATTTTAAAAATATTTATTGTGCAGTTTATCTGCATCAATTTTAATTTTTTTGAAAATGCATTCTTTTGATTTATCTATATTGATAGTTCTTTTTGAAAATATCTAAGAGGTAAAAGATAATATATTTTGTTTAATTGATTTATCAGTAGGCATAGTGACTATAATGCATACATTTTTTTACAAAATTCATAATAAATAATGCATAATTAAAAACTATATTGATCTACCCAAAAATCCAGATCAATAGTATTTTGTGTTTACTTATATGTCTCCATTTATAGTATATTTTAAAAAGTACACTCAATTGATCTATATCGTTAACAATAGTGTTTCTAAGATAATAGCTACTATAGATCTATCAACACATAGACCAATTTGAAGTATAAATGTTACACATACCTTTTGAAGTATAAATGTTTACTTATATGTCCGCATCAATAGTATTTTAAAAAAAAATTAAACTCAATTGATGGATCGGTGTCAATAGTCCGTTTAAAAGATAATTTTTTTTAAGATACACTTCTGTTCTATCAAAATTGTATACATACAATAATGATTCTAATTGTATGAAATATCTACAATGGTTTTATAATCTACTATAAAAAAAAAAAATTATTAACTCGTGTTACATTGCATGTTGCAAAAAAGCAAATTGCTTATATCTATTTACTGTCATAAAATTATCTTTAATTGGAATGAAAAAAGAAATGTGCAAATAAGATTTTACTAAAGAGCATTTTCCAGCTTAAAAGAAAAAAATATATACCTAATTCAGTTTATAGCTCCGATAATATAAAGAAAAAACAAGTAAGAAAATATAATAAAAAA
>KZ651320.1:235762-247620 GCA_001010745.2 Gerris buenoi | reverse complement strand
GTTAGTTTTTTTAGGATTAAAAATGTAAAACTTTTGTATTTTCAGTTATAACAAAATCGGAGTAACAGTCGTTTCAGTGATAAAACCGTAGACAGTTTCGCTGACTATATTTTTTACTATCGAGTCATAAGAAAAGTGCGATAGTTATAAAATGCGAAAGTTGTCCAGTTCGTGCTTGTCCCAAAGGGGCTGCTTCTAAAAAGTTGTCGAATTCGAGCTCGAGGATTAACCAGAGCAGGTAAAAGTTGTCGAATTCGTGCCCGCCCGTCTTGTTATAGAACTGACTAATTTAAGGTAGACATTTCTTATAATAATAAACTTTTATAACTGTGATATTGGCTCTACGACAAAGATATTAAGCCAAACAAATGCTGAAGTTAAGTTCACAAGAAGTAGTCCAATTATTCTGTAGAAAATAATTGGATTGTTGGTAACTTACTCCTTAGGTTAGTGCGTAGGCTAAGCTGGTTGTCTCGGAATGAATAGCTTGGTTTTTCGGTGAAATTTTAATCCGCGTCACGAAGGCTATGTAGTCCGACGTTTCGCTTCCACTAATGGAAGTATCTTCAGGGGCGTGGGCATTTTGATGTTAACTCAAAGCTACCGTATATATTTTATTGTACTCCTACCCTATTCTATTTTACACTAACCAGCTGATATTACATTTAACGCTTAGTCGCATTTGCTATTGCCAGTTTGAAAAACACCTAACTCCTGATAACACATAATATAATAATTAATGATAACTGGTAAAGGCAAGAAGGTAGCTAAAACAGTGTTTTCTTAGGCTCCATTCTGATAAGTAGTCACAGAAAAAATAATGATAAGGAGTCACACAATCACAGAAGAAATTCCTCTCTCCCTGGAATTGTGGTTGGGGCAAGTATCTAAGGTAAAAGAACCCTCCCCTGCTAGGTCTCTATAAATAGATTTACATCCATTTATTCGTGGTAGTTTAAAGTATTCAAAAATAAATTATAGCAATTCATCGTTCTATCTATTTTTTGTTTATCTATTACTATAAATTAATAATACATTTAAAAATGCCTAGAAAGAGAATTCATAGAATCTTGTTATCTCGTTCACTTTCCCCGACAGACCTCCAAGTTGACCTATATTATAAGAATACATATTTTTATTATTGTAATTTTTTTGTTACACTGTTTAATGTTGATTTCAGTAGAATTGTTGAGTTATCAGTGCTTCCCTGTCGGTACTGTCCTCGGTTGATTCCAGGATGTGCTAACTTTGATAACAGGATAGAGTTGAGGAGGGGGTGTTTTGGGCATCCTATATTAAATATTTTAAGCCGAATGATTTCTAGTGTTTCGGTACAGTTCGCTTTGAAGATGTGGTCAGGTAACGTCGTAGCCTGGCTGGCTGTTTTAGCTGTTAACTTGTTTCCAACTGATTCTTATTTAAGGTAGGTACTTGCATTTTATATTATAATAAACTTTTTTTGCTTCCGAGCTTACCGAAGGTATCGCAAAAAGTGTGATAGTTATGAGGAACGAATATTTTCTGTTTTAGACATCAGGAAACATTTTTGGTTGTGTCTTTCTATCCCTAAATTTTTGCGAACCAACATAACTTAAAAACTACTCCTCCGATTTTTTTATGAAATTGAAATGGTACGTCATAATTAGCCCATTAATTATCTCATATAAGTCGAGCTCATTTGCATATCCATCGGGCATTCCACATACCCACAAACATGCATTAATTTACACATATTTTCAAAATTACTCATCTGAGATTTATGAAATTTGGATGGTTGATCGAAAGTAGTTCGCAGATACCTTATTAATTTAAACCGTCTGTGCTCTTTAAATTTTGCTAAATTGGTACTTTAATGCATGTAAAATATCAAAACAATTGCGTTACAGTTTAAAAAAAGGATGGGAAAATGAAATAAATTTGGCAATAATAGAATGTAAAAGCATAAAACCATTAAAGTACACGACATAGGACCGTGAGGAAGCTATGTGCCATGGCAGACTATTTTTTTATATGTGCCTTATTGCTGATTGCTGGAGAGTGGAGAGTCAATTTCTAATCTCGCCACAAATTAATTTTTTACCAAAATCATTCCCTTATTTTATAGTTTCTTGGTTTTAAAAAAAAAAAAATAAAAAATAAATTTAAAGAAAGAGTTGTTGGAAAATCACATTTATGAGAGAAGCAGTAAAACCATTGTATCTAATCGAATTAAAATTTATTTCCCCTATCTTTTTTTCCCCCCATTATTATTGGTCCTTTTGCAGGGCCGATTTAANGATAATTATTGTAAGAAAATACAATTTTGTTGGTCTCTTATAACCTTATATATTTTAAAAACTGATCAAATCTAGTGAAAAATCAATTCAAAAACATTTTTTTTTTTAAATTTGTTAGGACTCAAGTTTTAATTTGTAGATTAGCTGGAAAATTGGCTATGGTGGTATTGCACCTTTCCTTTGTTATATCCTCTTCCTTTTGCCACCATTCTTTATTATGTATAAAATAGTGTTTACTGCGGCTAAGAAGTCATCACAGATTTACCTTATTAGTATAAAATGAAAATAAATTATGTTAGGATTTGCATGTTAAAGGCTAACAATCTACTCTTAGAAGCATAGTTACGTCAACTATAATCTTAGTTTTATTCCTCTAATAGAGGTGTGATGTTTTACTTGCAGTCAGTCAGGAGAGTTAAAATACCTGTAATACATCTCCTTTATAAATCTTTCTCTACATTCTAAAGTGCTATTTTTTAGCAAATTGTTAAAATAAGGATTTTTTCGATTGATGTTGATATAGGACCCCCTAACAACACCTTACCTGCTGGTGGGAACCCTTCTGGAGGTAATTCTGGAACATACGGACGAGGTATTGGAAGTGGTGTTAGAGGTGGTTCATCTATTGTTGAAAGGGCTAGGGCAGCTGGTGGCTATGCCGCCGGAGGTGCAAGAGGTGTAGGGTCCTATGTCAGCAGTCTCTTTAACAGATCTGATAGTAGTGGTAAGTTATTGCTTACTCTTAACTTTAGGTTTTTTACATCATTTCTTATCTTTTGGGTTGTGTATATATATTTGGCAGTCATTCTATATGTACATAATAACCCCAGCAGAAAAATATAGGGAAGTCCCAAAAAATCATTCCTCACAAACAAGGGTTTGAAATTATTTAACGAAAATGCATGATTTGGAGAAAAAGGACGCTCTCAGAGTACAAATTATGTACCAATTAATTTTTGCGTTTGCACCGAAATAATATAATAATATAATGCGCGCGAAATTTGCGCGTTTAAACGAAATAATCAGCTATTTTTTGTCAAAAAATTTAAGTCGGTTTTACATTGTTAACACTTATTTCGTAAGAAAAAGCGTTTATTTTTGTATGTTTTATTCTGAAAATATCTTGGAATTGGACTGAGCTAGAGGATTGCGTTTGGACGGTTCAAATACATTTAAAGGAGTTTGTTCCACGTCATTATATGAACAGGTTTAAAAGTTATTGCTAAAACAAACTTGTAAACGACCGTAATCTTTAAACTCCTGGGCCGATTGATCATAATATAATAGGCTTGTTCCAACAACACTCCAAACTAGTCCCAAACTAGTTTCCAACTGTACGACGCTTGCGCATTAGCGAAAAACGGTCAATTATGGTCCGTTGCGCATGCATCGGACAGTTCCGAACCAGTTTGAAGTGTGGTTGGAACAAACCTAATAATATGCTTGTTAGCTATCTCTTCCGATTTGTTAAATTATCTACAGACTACAGACCCATAAGCGTGCACTGAAAACACGTACTTGCCAACTATATTATATATTTATAATTTTATTGTTAGTTTTAATTCTGTAATTCAGTGTACCCGTAACAAAAAACTAGGGAAAATTCAGATTGTGCATGCCAGGCCCCAGGCCTCATTTTCTGAAGAAAAACAACCCTCCTGCAAATAGACCAGGTCCAACTCGAAAATACACAATTATTAAACAATTAAATAATAATTAAATAGGTAGGTACTCACTACGCACCGGTTTTCCCACCCTGTTAAAAATTTTTCTTTGGCACGTACAATACGAATTAGCCAAAACGAGTTATTAAAAATACGGTTTAAAGTAGTTAAGGAATTAACAAATAACCAATTTTATTTTAGCCGTTATTTCGCAAGGATTTACGAAGTGGATTGGTTTTTTTAATATTAGATCTACAATTAGAAAAAATAAAAACGACAACACTGATAATAGTAATAACCTTTTGCGCATGTCAGGTGTTTGGTGTTTGACAATTATTACCGGCGTTTATTTAATTTTTTCATGTTCAAGTTCAAAGTTCAGTTTCCGTATTTCCGTACATGTTATTTTGTAGACGTAGACTGGAATATCTTAAAACTTCAATGACGAAACTAAAATGTTTCATGTTATTGATTCACATACCTTTGATTATATTTGTTAGTGCGGTTATTTTTATTTTATTGTTTTCACGTTAAGAAACTGTTTCGTAGTATTAGTATTGGGGTAATACGATACTTTCAATACTCCATCATCATGTGATTTACCGTACATATTCAACTTCTGGTCTGGAGGAATATTCGAACCTGAAGACGGTATTATCTTAGTTTAACTACCTTTTAAATTCATTTCAAGTTTTTTAATATGCACTTATCACTGTCTATTGTGTCTATTCTGTGCTTCTAAATTATCTTATAATGTTGCGTCCTTTTTACGCGTGAAATTTATTATATTTGTTGGTAGTCTACCTATACTGGGTTTTAAACCTTTATATACTCTTCAAGGCAGGAGTTTTAATGAGTAAATTCTTGTAAAGATAAACAAGTAGCTTTCATCTTATTCTTAAGTATTTTCATTACTCTTTGCATTCACATAGACCCTTGAAAAAGGTTGCATTTGAATAGTACCTAGAGCGACAGCTTTAATGAAGTAAAATTTGGGTAAAACCACAGTTATCCAGCCTCCTAGGAAAAGAGGTTAGAAAATTGGGGGGCCTCACTCGAATGTACTTTTTAGACAAAGGGATATCATCTCTTAAAATGTATTAATTATATAGATTTAATCTTTCAAATGTGTAAATCTTAAATATGAACTGTTTTGACAAAGGTTTGTAATGTCTTAGTGTATAAATCAAACAAACTTATGTGCCGCCAAGCGATTCTCAAACTGCAGATTAGCCAACAAGTAGTATATCATCAAGTAGTATCTTCTTTACTTCTTCTTCTTCTTCTAATCTCCAAGAATATTTAGTCAACAATACCGCATTTAACTACATCAACATTCATTTAATTTTTTTTTTCTTCGACAAAATGACAAGTGTTGTATGTTCTTTTAGAGGAGGCTATGGAAGGGGTTCTGATGTGGTAACCACTGCTCCTGAAGCGCAACCCGAAAGCAGTGTTAACTCCGGAGGATATGGCTGGAATGCAGCAAGAGATGCAGCAAGGAATGCTGGATCAGCAGTTGCTGAACGAGGGAGAGGTGTCGGCAACTATGTAGGCAGCTGGTTTGGCAGGGGTAATCCACCAGAAGGTAAGAGCCCAAACTTTTATATTAAAATTTTCAAATAGCGTTTTTAATATCATTCGTAAAGATAATCATACAATTTTGTGAAGTTTTCATTAAATTCCAAGATTATCATATCTTAAACAGAAAAGAAGGCAAATGTCAGATCCTTTATCATTCTCTTCTAAAGAAAGACAAGGGCCTTAGACCCTAGTAGCTCAATCCTATCATTCATACCGACTCTGGTAAGGGGCTACTCTTGGTGTTACAGAGCATCGCTACTTAAATAAAGTGGGGTCCATCATGTTACGAATGCCAATTATATAGTTTACAGCTAAGGAGTAATATGCCAACTCTTTGTCCAGGACATATAAGTACAATTGTTTAAGCCTTTTAGATGGCCTAGTAGTAGTCAGTCCTAGTACTATTACTAGACGACCCGCCTAAATGTCAGATCCTTTATCTCATCCGACCCGGACGATCCACTTGTTTGAACCTATCACTTAGGCCCTTTTTACTTTACCCATGGTAGAGAGTTTCAGCCACTTCACGCATCATATCTCTGTTCATTGCACCGCCGAAGGGAGTATGATCTGATCAATAGTGAGCCATATAAATCAGAGCGTCACGGCGAGGAATCGAATCCACGATCGTACCGCTCATGATTCAGTGATGGGCGAGCAGACGTGATAAGTAATTTAACCGACATGGTGACACTGGCTCTCTTTTGATTGGGCTAAGTCCTCAATTGATAATTATTTTAAGAAAATACAATTTTGTTGGTCTCTTATAACCTTATATATTTTAAAAACTGATCAAATCTAGTGAAAAATCAATTCAAAAACATTTTTTTTTTTAAATTTGTTAGGACTCAAGTTTTAATTTGTAGATTAGCTGGAAAATTGGCTATGGTGGTATTGCACCTTTCCTTTGTTATATCCTCTTCCTTTTGCCACCATTCTTTATTATGTATAAAATAGTGTTTACTGCGGCTAAGAAGTCATCACAGATTTACCTTATTAGTATAAAATGAAAATAAATTATGTTAGGATTTGCATGTTAAAGGCTAACAATCTACTCTTAGAAGCATAGTTACGTCAACTATAATCTTAGTTTTATTCCTCTAATAGAGGTGTGATGTTTTACTTGCAGTCAGTCAGGAGAGTTAAAATACCTGTAATACATCTCCTTTATAAATCTTTCTGTACATTCTAAAGTGCTATTTTTTAGCAAATTGTTAAAATAAGGATTTTTTCGATTGATGTTGATATAGGACCCCCTAACAACACCTTACCTGCTGGTGGGAACCCTTCTGGAGGTAATTCTGGAACATACGGACGAGGTATTGGAAGTGGTGTTAGAGGTGGTTCATCTATTGTTGAAAGGGCTAGGGCAGCTGGTGGCTATGCCGCCGGAGGTGCAAGAGGTGTAGGGTCCTATGTCAGCAGTCTCTTTAACAGATCTGATAGTAGTGGTAAGTTATTGCTTACTCTTAACTTTAGGTTTTTTACATCATTTCTTATCTTTTGGGTTGTGTTAAGTTTACTAGGATAAGTTATGTACTAGTAAACAGCCACTCTGACATTGACTGCTTCAACTAAATATTTGGCGTGCCTTCACCACTTATGAATAATTGCCTCGTCCTATAAAGGAGTGGGTTCAAATTTTTGGCTACATGAAAAAGTAATATGACATAGATCTACATAGAAAAGCTGCAGAAGACTAAAAGATCATATAAACAATTTTCAATTCCTTCAACAACAAGAAGAGATTTTAGGAATTTTAACTAGAGAAGCACCAAAAATATGCATTCCTCTCTAAAAAAAAAAAAAAAAAAAAAAAAAAAAAAAAAAAAAAAAAAAAAAAAAAAAAAANAAAAAAAAAAAAAAAAAAAAAAACCAAGACTGATTCTTCTGGGAATAACTAACTTTAAGGTGTCTTTTACTAAGGTTTTCACTTCAAAATTATTAATTCCTAATTAATTCATATGAGTTTATGATTTACCAAGAGTCATTATCAGTTCTAATGTTAAAAAGAGAAATTTGGTTTTTCTTCGGTTCCAAATATTAATATATTTGATACGGGTTTTGACAGAAATCCAAAATAATAATATTTATGATATTATAAATTATGATGATTTTATTTTCTCATTTAATTTAATTTTTACCAAATATTATGGCCTATTACAATACTTGGTAAAAAGAAATTATAAAGTAAAAACCTGGTAGGTGTGCACTCTCCCCTGACTCTGTCTAGTTAGTGGCTAATTGTTTTATTTTAACGCACTTTTACTATTAGCAACCTACCATGGGCCCCTTTGAGTTGTACTTTTTTATGACAATCCTTTGAACTGTTGTTTCATTTTGTTATCAGGTGCCAGTGGAAGAGGTGACAATCCTGAAGATGTCAGTCGTAAGTTGAATTTTCTTATTTTTATTTGTAAATGTGAAAGCTGTTTTGGATACAGTTTTTTATTTTGTACAACATATTTATTCATTTAAACATTTCTTACAACTATCTTATTTATTAATGTACTTTTTATGGGTGATTAACACTTATTACTCTAAAATCATTCTTTATATTCTTTATGGGATTCTCTCTAATTTAAATTTTAATTATACCTTATTTAATTTAAAATTAAAAATATTTGCAGTGATAATAAAAAGAAAGATAAAATAGATTTAAATTAGTTTTTTAAATGGTGTTTTAAGTGAAATCCTTACAAACAGGCTTAAAAGGCAACTAAATTTGGAAAGAATTAGAGGATTTGTTTGTATAAAAATAAAAAAATATGGGTAAGTTCATTTTATAAAATTTAAGTCAACTTTAATGTGTTAAATTTGCAGGTGAACAGCCTGGTTGGAGCTATTGGGGTAGACCTGAAAATACTGTTAACCCATATTATTTAAGTGCTTCTCAAAGGCGTAAGTAATCAAATTTAATTCAATATTGATATTATAATTATTAATATTATATTTCTTTTATCTATGGTTGATCAAAAATCTTTGTTGCTGAATAATATTCTAACTTTTCTTGTGAAGAATAGTTTTGCATTTTGTCAGGTGTTTTTGTTTTTGACAAATTCTATGCTTTTATAAAACAAAATATAATGTACAATGATCATAATACTAATTTATTCTTGATGAGTATCAGAGGAAATAATTTCTAGACACTGTCTGCTCTTATCAATTGGAAAACATAGTATTACTATTGTAGTACTTAACTTAATAAAACTTAATAAGCAAAATGTATTAGTTTGTATTGGCCACACTCTTCTTCCACTGATCATAATATTTTTGTTCTTGATCATTAAATCAGTTTGTTTTAAGTTTACAAATATTTGAGCAATTTGAATTTTTTAACATTTATTGACTATTGCAACCACAGTTAATTGTTATAAGTAGGGCTAGAATTTGAGCATATTTACATATTTTTTTCCTGAATAGTACTCATCGAAAGAAGCCTTTTGGTGGTATTTTCACTTCTCTGCGATCAACAGAATTTAAATTTATCGAGCATATAAATGCATATAATGGCTGTTTTTATAAAAGCATATAAATGCATATTCTTGTGGTTTTTCGTCTAAATACTTTGTTTTTATTAAAATTCTCCCCCAAATGCATAAAATGGCTGTTCAGAAAAGCATATAAATGCATATTCTTGTGGTTTTTTGTCTAAATACTTCGTTTTTATTAAAATTCCCCCCCCCCCCCCATTCGTCTTCATATCTTTGAATGAAGGACGTGATGTCTTGCTTGACTTTCATAAAAGCCTGCATGAGCGTCAATTCTGAGGTCAGCAGTGTCAGACGATTTTCCAAACTACTCTGCACAAGATGCAGAATAAGTTAAGTATTCGTAATTG
Source organism: Gerris buenoi (assembly GCA_001010745.2). Lineage (NCBI taxonomy): Eukaryota > Metazoa > Arthropoda > Insecta > Hemiptera > Gerridae > Gerris > Gerris buenoi. Next base: position 238,255 of record KZ651320.1, on the reverse strand, counting down.
ATGTCGAAAGATGTTATTGACCGATTTAAGAAAATCACTTAAAAGTCCAAATATAGAAAAAAAAAAACTTGATGTACAGACCAATACGAATCTACTTCATTGACTCGACTGTCATTTTGTAAATAAACTTTTAAACTGTAACTTTTACATAAAACTTCTCATATACATATACTTGAAACTTGTGGATATAACAGTATATTATAGAAACAATTTGAAAATAATACTCTTATATGAAGATAAGTTGTAGATTTTTTTGTTTTACTGTCCTCTCTATAGTTTTAAACAGCGTTTTTCGAACATATTCTGCATATTTAACAGCATATTATGGGTTTTTTTGAGTATATTTATCGAGCATATAATGGGTTTTTTGAGCATATCTATCGAGCATAAAACATATGGTTTTCGAGCATATCTGGAGATTTTATCGAGCATATCAATCCGAGCCCTAGTTATAAGCAATAATGATCATTGTATAATAATGACTTGGCATTGGCAGATATAAGACAGCTATCCAGTGATAGAGCTTATTGGCTGTGATTATAATTCATTAATTTACATAGCTTAGGTGTTTAGATTAGTAAGTCACGAGGCCATTTCCGCTTCAGGCGTCTGGGAGGGTTACCAGGAATGGTTTCGGATGACAGATTTCGGATAAGAGGATTTGTGTGGAAGGAAACTGACTGGTGAAATGATCTGTAGCGGGAAATGGCTAGGTCTCGGACGACTGGGATGTTGAGGTCGTTGTGTAAGGTTTGGTTGGAGAAGTAGTAGGGTGCATTAACTATGGTTCTAAGGATTTTTGACTGTAAGGATTGGATGCGGTAGGAATTAGAATGTTTGGTGCAGCCCCATGATTCAATGCCATATGTCCATGCAGGTTTGAGTATTGTGTTGTATATGAGTATTTTGTTATGTGTGTTGAGTTTTTATTTTTTGTTGAGGAGTCTCTGTAGTAGTTTATATCGTGTGTAGATTTGTTTGCGTATTGTTGCTGTGTGATGTGTTTGAATTTAACGTAACGGTAATGTTCTAAATTTTAGCAAAAAAGAGAGAATACTGCCAATTGAATGAAACAAAATAATTTATTATACTGGTAATTTATGAAATCCATTTCATGAAAAAACTTTAATTGGTCTAACTCAAGTGTTAGAAAATTCATCTTTAAATATTTTTTATGTTTTTCGACTAGTTACTGTGGATAGGGTTAGAGACCATGTATCAGTTGATGTGTTGAAACAACTGCTGCACCTCCTTAAGAAAGCTATAAAATTATGTTTTTCAAGTAATTTTTATATGTAGAGGAAGCAGAGAAAAGGCAAATAAAAATCAGCCTGCTGTGGGGAATAGAACCCATGATCCACACTTAATAGCATCACTGAATAATAGTAGAGGAGTGATTTTCATCAGTCCAAATATAATGTTAATCTTTATCAATTTTTTTCTATAATATCTAGTGAACTGTAAATGTTGAGAACAATAAGTAGACAAGACATTTCAAATGTACCATTTCTTTATTTGTATTATTCTCTTTGTTTCTTAGCTGGAAGTGGTTGGGACAGAGGATGGAGAAGACCTTATGGGCACCCAGAAGTCACTGCTGCTCCATCAGGTTACCATCCAGTAGTCTTTCCTGGATCTGAAACAGGTAGAAATGTAGGAGGATATGGTGGTGCCAGAAATTACGTTGGTGGACTCTATGGAGGATTACCTGGAAGTGTTGCACGTAAGTGAAACTGTATAAAGGTGTTCTGAACAACTTTTTTTTAAAAATAAGACAATTCACTGACAGCTTTGTGAAATTTTCTGGGACTGCTTTGAGCTGCGTTAAGTGTTTCTTAAAATCCTATCCAATTCTCAGTTGTATATATAATAATGTATTTTCAGCAAAACTCCACAGTAGAACAATTCAGTAGTACTATACTGTCTTAAAGAATACTCTAAAATAAATTTAAATAAAATTACTTATACGTTTTGTACTTTCTTATTTCAGCTGTGTGTGATCCACCTTGCCAGAACGGAGGTATGTGCGAAAGTGACAATGTTTGTAAATGTATCGGCCCTTATCATGGAACTCACTGTCAGTATAAGAAAGAACAGTGTTTAGGAAGACCACCAACTCCTATGAATTCCAGAATTTCATGCTACCCTGGGTGTGTAATTTTCAAATTTAAAGTTTTTATTTTAGGATTAAATGTGAAGATATGTTGTTAAAAGTACTTTGTTATGTGCTAGTATTATTGTTTGTCGTATTTACAGTAGTCGAACAACTAGACTTAGTGAGTTGACAGCACGGGAAAATGAGTGACACACAGATTGGCCAACCTCTCTGGGGGAAAAAATAAAGCCACTAGGTCTGTGGATAGGGGTGGGGCAGCGTTTATCCAGATGGCCTCTCCCCTCCACTAGAGACATTTATCTTTGCCTAGTTGGCCCGACCTTTTGTCCGGGAAAATCTCAAGCTCTCATTGGCTCGTCCCCCCATTTGCTATTTTT
>KZ651320.1:202281-235270 GCA_001010745.2 Gerris buenoi | reverse complement strand
AGGTCTGATGATGCCCGAAATGGGTGAAATAGAACCATTTTTGATTAACAAATTGTTAATTTGTACTCACCTGTATGATCCCTTGAAAGAAATTATCCAAAGTTACAAAGGTGCAAACTTGAAAGAATTATTCTTCAACTTTTTATTTATTTTTTAAAATATCACTAAAAATCTATTAATATGATGTAGATATACTCTTATGTTAAAAATTGTATTATGTTTCAGCAACATGCACACCTAAATGCCAAAATGGAGGCAATTGCATTGGATATAACCTGTGTGAGTGTCCTCAAGATTTTAGGGGACCTCTCTGCCAATATTGTAAGTTTTACTTGTGTTTTTAATATTTAATTTTTTAGGACCCAGGAAGTCCTCTGTTGTTAATCCAATCAGCGAGGATGAATCCACTGTGGATTCATGCCGGGCTAAGGCTGGTGACGGATGAATCCACAGTGGATCCAAGCCCTCCCTTTCAGCCCTCAGTAGCTCTATTCTCCGTGCCTCGAGTAGAACCATCTTGCAAGGCTCCGTCAGGTCCGCTGACATTTGTATCCACAGTGGATCCAAACCTTTTTTTTATTTATTTTTAAAATTGTGTAGATTTTATTCAGTCACTAATGTAGGTTCATGAATTGGATTACGCATTCAATAGGTTATACAATTCAAAAGTAATATAATAATTAATGATGGACCTCTTTCAATTTGAATTTGGTTAATTAGACCACATTCATTGTTGTTTCATTATTAATATTAGTTTAACTTAAGGTTTTTACACTGTGGAAAGAGGTTTCTCCTCTTATATTAAATTTATTTTACAAAACTGTCAACCGCTAGGTGTTTTGTCAGTTCTGGTTAGGTCATGATGGAAATGTCACATATACGAGTAAATAAAAAGTTAAAAGGGAGGCAGTGTGGCCGAGGTGATCTAGGCACTCACCCAGCTATCAATGATTCGAGGTGAATCAGATTGTGCGTTCGATCCCGCCCTCTGATGCTCTGATTTAAATAGCTCTCTAATAACCACGCCATACACGCTTTGGCGGTAACATCCAGCCACCAGGTATTTGGCCTGATTGCTAGGTTCAAACAAGTTGGATTGTCCTACCCGTCTAGCCACTACTACTACTGCTACTACTACTAAATGAAAAGTTAAGAAGAGGTTTGAGCCTTAGTCAGAATCAAAAGACTCTACTGCCCATCTGTACAAGTTTCTTACTGCATTTATACTGTTATAATAAATTCAATGTTGTTAGTTAACATTAGAAACCTAGTCCATGAAAATAGGACTGTTACTTGAGCATTTTGAGAACCACGAAATTTGATTATGTTTCCTGAAGTAGCCATTTTGAGCTAATCATTAAGAGCAAGTTCTACTGGTTCATTACACTTTCTCATGAGCCCAAATATCCTTTTGTAGCCTAATAAAATTGTGAACTTGGTGTATGTGCAGATTAAAATAATGAGTGGTGAAAGGTTCTCAGTCAAGAATATCTATATGATTATAAGATTGAGAAAAAAACATAAGCTATTCTAGTTTATTTTTCCTGACAATAATATTAGAAACATTTATTAAAGATACTTCTGACATGTTTCAGCCAAAGACGAGTGTAATATCAAGAAATTGGGTTTCAACGGAGCGTACAAGTGTGAAGGAGATGGTACATCTTTCACTTGTAGAATTAACTGTCCTGAAGGCATGCATTTCATGACCCCTGCTGCCAGAGAATATGTTTGCAGGTATACTTTTCTTTTTTTTTACTGTCTCGTATCTTAATGCTTAAATAAATTGTTTTGACGCCTCAAAAGTTACAGTCTGTTCGGTGTTACTAAGTAATGAGTATTACTTTTTAACACTAAGGTTGACCTAAACGTGGGGGGGGGATAAAATAAATCTATTAGGCCTGTGGGAACTTTTGTTTGCGGTGGCCTTCTACACTTCAGAATCTTGTGCTCTCATTGGCTCCCCACCTTATTTTTTATTTTATTCTCCCTATCTGTCGCAAAATTAACACTCATACCAAAAGGGCTGTAAATTATTATTGCAATTACTTCATGATTTATTTATTTGTTTGTTCATAGGCATTCTTGATCATAAATTACACTGATTTTCTGTTTCAGATATGATAAAGGAGTATTTTTACCTGGCAATCCACCACCTTGTGTTTTTGGTAATAAATTTAATTATTATTTTTTAACTTTATATATTAACTAGCTCTCCTAAAAAAAATACAAATACACTAATATCTTGTTTGTAAACTTTTTTATTTAAATTTTTCCGCTGGTTACTTTTAGATGAGGGGTACGAAGGTAGTGAAGTGGAAATTCTTTACAGTAATAGAAGTAGAACTATTCATGAAGATGGAAGTACAAGACGTGTGTCTGTAACTGGGCCTTCAAGCTTTGCAACATGTTATGCTTGGGGAGGCCAACACTACAAGACACTCAGTGATGCTATACTTAAGTAAGAATTGCTTTACTTCAGTAAGTCTTTGACTATTTCTCTTTTTCAGTAATTCTTGCAGTACATAGGCTTCTGCAGGTGAAATTCAGGGTGAGACGAAAGTCTCCTAATAAATGGTGATCCCTATGAGATTGTTGTTCCACCATATTGATGAAATCTGGCAGCAATTGGGTGCCTGAATCGATTGCAGACAGATTTTCATGCCACTCATGATCGAGAATGATGGTTGTTCTGCATTCTTCCAGCGCTGCAAGATAGGGCCACTTATATTTCTGATGCTTAGTTTATTGATTAATCTTAATGTCAAATTAAATCATAAAGTCATTGAGAGCATCACAAATTCCTAGGTGGAAGAACATTGTAGGAGTAAAAAAAGTTTATATTAATACATACTTTCTTATGAAGATGTATATATTTATAGAGATAGAATGCGTATTTTTCTTCTTTTTATTATACTAAGTGTGTTTATTGCTTCCAAGTTGGCGGAAGCATTGTGTTCACTTTTGGGTGGTGAAATTTTTTATCTCCAAAATCAAAATTTCCACTTGCATTTTACGTTTTAGACCTTCCTAAACAAATTTAGTTTTGTGCCTGTCAGTTTAAGATTGCTTCACTAACGAGCTATACTCTAATTATCTCAACTTTTGCATAATTTCTTTTCTCTAGTTTCAAGAGTGATTGTTCGTACAATTTACTGAGTGATGAACAGGATAACTTCAGGATTTTGAGTCCAGTTCTTCTATCTGAATGTGATCATTCGAAACCTGGCTGCTTCCAACTTCATTTCTTCGTTCATAATGAACTTTACAAACTATCTACTGACGGTAAATCTTTATTATAAAAGTATCAATGATCATTTTAAAGCTTTAGGCCTTTTTTATCTTTATTTTGAATAGTTGAAGGTTAATTTGCACTAATTTTTGTTTGTTTTAGAGTTTGGATCTCCGATTGTTCTTCAAGATACAAAGTTTCCTATCTATATTCCTGCTAAATTCCCAGGATTCAGAATTGACATCGGGAGCCAGTCAGTTACTGTAACTCTTTCCAACGCACCTGTCATCTTATCATGGGATTTAGAGGTAATTATTTAATGAATATTTTATTTATTATTCTTTGTCCAATTCTTGCTCAGATCCTGATATTTATTTATTGTTTATGTTATTATAATTTAGGTTGATTAATTTAATCCAATAAAGATTACCATTATTTTATAACAATTGACATAATTTAATTATTATTTCAGGATGGGGTTGAAGTGAAAGTGGGTGAAAGATTATGGGATGTTACTAAAGGATTGTGTGGACAGAAAGATAAGAATCCAGTTGGAGCTAATACTCTCAAACAGTTTGCTAGTAATGCAAGAATTGACACCATTAATGGTAACTCCGTAATTTATTCACATTTTATGTATTTCGGTTTATAATAAACAATTTAGTAAGGTCAACCTTGTGGTAAAATTAAGAAATCTATCCCCCTAAACACTGAAAAAGCCATATTTTTTATTGTTAAATAAATTGTTTCTTTTAGTTTTCAATACGTGCTCGTTATTTTTGCGATAATTTTACTCTTCTGTGTTTATTCTCAAAATTATTGCTAAATTTTAAATTTTGTTGATAGAAATCTGCGAGGAGGAGATAAATGATGAAACTCCATGTTTAAATGAAGCTTCTGATATGGCTGCTCATCAATTCTGTAATAGACTTATGGTCGATCCAAGATTCGCTACATGCAGAACGGTATTTTACATTTTTCCTCTATTTGCATTACACCTTATGGCTTTACATAAATTATTTAGATTGAAAATTTCATATCAGTTATTAAAATTCTGTTAATTTCTTGGTTTTATTTTTGTCTCTAGGTTGTTGATGCTCAAACATTTTACGAAGCTTGTAAATGGGAATTCTGCCTTTGTGAAAACGGAGGTGGTTCTAACTGTGGATGTGACACATTAACTTTGTTTGTCAAAGAGGCAATTGCTAAGGGAGTTGAAATATCATCATGGAGAGATAATTCTTGCTGTCGTAAGTTGATTATTTAAAAATATTTATTTATTAATTGTTTTATTCATAAATGGAATGTATCTATCTGAAAATACCTTTGAAAATATTTCTATCTCAAATGTATGTTGTTTTTTATTTTATTTTTTGCTATACAATAAAGAGATCCTAGACATATACATAATAAAGAGGAAGAATTGTAACAGTGCAAAAATTTGCACTATTGATTTACACATTGTTAAGTCTCCTGAGTCCAAAAAGTGGTATTTAAAAATTGTCTGTCTGTGTAATTATGAACTGACATGTAAAGCCTAAACTACTGGGTGTTTTTAGACCAAATTAGTCATATTCAACTCTTTTAAGTACTTATTTTTAACAAGTAAGAGTTACAATATTTTTAACTCTAAAAAAAAAAAATTGTTCTGCAGTCCATATACATTACCAATTTAACCATGTGCCATTTCCTGGTAGAAATAGAGTTTCTGACATATTTATCTATTTATTTGTATTTTTAATTGGAGTCTTCTACAGTCTATAAATACCACAAAAGAGGCACTCTAAAGCCTAGTTGCCAGGGTCGAGTATTTTAGTATTATTAGCCACGGTCGATTAATTTAGTCAGTGTCGAGTAATAAACATTTAGTAAAACAAAGTGTCCAAATGATTCTAGTAGTAGTGCATAGGTCTACCAACGAGTAGTGCATAGGTGTCCAAACTAGGCTTAACAATACAGTATGACAATAATTTATTGATGAAATTAATCTAATTTAGCTGTAAATCGTAAATGAAATGTATACAATTACTTAGAAAATTTTAACAACTACTTAAATAGTTTTTAAATGTTTAATAGTCCAGTCACGAGAGGTTCAAAAAGGGGGTCCACCGTGCGTTTGGTGCAGTAAATGATTTTATTTTTTCATGTCCTCAGGCATGATTAGGAGACGTCAAATCCAAATTTGCGACCTCTAACTCAGGGCGCATAACTTTTGGTGGGCTAAAAGCCACGAATTTTTTGTTCATTTTTCGGTTTTTCGCTTATAACTTGAAAACGGCTGGTTCTGTCGACGAAATGGTTCAGTTCAAAATTAAAGAGCACACAATTTGCAACAATTTTTATATACCGTATTTTTTCCTAAACCCTATGCTTTTCGAAATATGGAGCTTCAAATATGCAATATTTTTTGAAAATAAAAAAAAAAAATATTTTTTCTGGGAACGAAAGGGGTCTATTTTAGTTATCCCTCCCCCACATAGTGATTTTTTGGGTATATCCTACCTATAGAAGTACAAATAACCACCACTAACCATAACTACTAACCACTAGTAACCAATACTAACCACCACTAACCAACAATAAACTAAATTTTCGGGGTTCTTTGTTCATCATTTCTTGTAGAGCACTAAATTTGCAACAATTTTTATATTTCACATTTTTTTCTAAAACCTATATTTTCCGAAATATAGAGCTTCAAAGATGCAATTTTTTTTTAATAACTGCAAAACCCAAGTTGTGGAGGTTAGTGGTGGTTATTTGTACTTCTAGGTACTAGGTACTAGGTAGGTTATACCCAAAACATCACTGAGTGGGAGGGATAACTAAAATAGACCCCTTTCGTCCTCAGAAAAGATGTTATTTTTGATATTTTCAAAAGAATATTGCATCTTTGAAGCTCTATATTTCGGAAAATATAGGTTTTAGAAAAAAATGTGAAATATAAAAATTGTGGCAAATTTAGTGCTCTACAAGAAATTATGAACAAAAAACCCCGAAAATTTAGTTTATTGTTGGTTAGTGGCGGTTAGTATTGGTTACTAGTGGTTAGTATTTATGGTTAGTGGTGGTTATTTGTACTTCTATAGGTAGGATATACCCAAAAAATCTAACTGGGAGGGGTGGGATAGCAAAAATAAACCCCTTTCGTCCTCAAAAAAGATGTTATTTTTGATATTTTCAAAAAAATATTGCATCTTTGAAGCTCCATATTTCGGAAAATATAGGGTTTAGGAAAGAATGTGGTGTATAAAAATTGTTGAAAATTTTGTGCTCTTTAATTTTGAACTGAACCATTTCGTCGACAGAACCAGCCGTTTTGAAGTTATAAGCGAAAAACCGAAAAATGAGCAAAAAAATCATGGTTTTTAAGCCACCAAAAGTTATGCGCCCTGATTTAGAGGTCGCAAATTTGGATTTGACGTCTCCTAATTATACCTAAGGACATAAAAAAATAAAATCATTTACTGCACCAAACGCACGGTGGACGTCACCTAATCATGCCTAAGGACATAAAAAAATAAAATCATTTACTGCACCAAACGCACGGTGGACTTCCCCTCGTGACTGGACTATAAATTATAAATTAATTAAATTATAGGATTTAAAATTAGTATTACTCTGTACATATGAGGAAGTTTTGCTTGTGTTTGTAGGCCAATCATTTTTTTTTAATATTGGGTACCTTATTTTAAACTTAAGAATTTATTCTTTATTAGAAGGACCTTCCCCAAAAATTTACTTAGAGTTTTTTTTTTTTTTATTAGCAATGGAATGTACTGGAGGAAAGGTGTACAAGTCATGTGGAAGAGAGTCAGTATGCGGAGGAGCAGGTTCACCTGGTGGTACAACCTCTTGTGAAGAGGGATGTTTCTGCCCCGATGGTACTTTTCTCAGCAATAATACCTGTGTACATGAAGATCAATGCCACTGTCTTCTCAGAGGACAGAGGCACCCTCCTGGATCGAAAGTACCCAAGGAATGTAACACTTGGTAAGATTAGTTCTATTATATTAATATCTTATGTGCCGGTCCTCGGCTTCTTGATTTGTTGATTTATTGATTTACTTGAATAATTGAATTGACTAAGTTACACAAAAAAGGAAAGAGGCAGGAATCTCTGAATTCTCTCATAAGACTGATCATTTATTTTCTTTTGACAAGGTAACTTGCTCTTTCACAAAAACCATAACAAAACAAAAAATAATATTGAATAAATAAATAAAACAAAATTCCCTGGGCTCGCTCCGCGACATCTTATATCTAGTGTTTAAAAAAATAAGTATAATTATAAAAGTAGAAAATAATAAGTATAATTATAAGTAGAAAATTGCTATTAATAGATAGTAAAAATCAAGACTTTAAATTGCTAAGAGAAAGTATAAAATTAGTTTATGTGTTTTCTTGTTCTTACTCCATGTGAATTAAACTCAAGGAATTAAATGAGGATATCCCTACCTATCATGGCTAGGCGTTTAGCCGAAACTGGTCCAGTGATCCCCAGATCAAGCAAGTATCGACTCAAGGAGTCTCTTTAAACTCAAGGAGTTTAAATCACTATGTTATTATAACTAATAAAATTAGTTGTTGCTACCGGAGAGATTTTCTTGGTCTTACTCAATTGAGAAAAATCAGAGTTTAATTGACCAGGTTGCTGTCAAATGGATAATGTGTGATAAACAATAATTCAATTTTGCTCCTTCTGTTTTTTCACTATCAAATCTCAATTTTGTACTTTCTCTCAGTAAATCAAATGCAAAATTAATCTGTTTGCACAAACCACATTTAAAAATATTTGAATGCGGAACTAATTGTATGTGTTAAACAAAAAAAGCAATATAAACTTACTAATTTTATATGGTATAATTTGTAGCACATGTGCTGGTGGTGAATGGAGATGCACTAAGCTTGACTGCCCAGGAAGGTGTGAAGCAGTCGGTGATCCCCATTATACAACATTTGATCGCAAATCCTACGACTTCATGGGCAAATGTTCTTATTATCTTCTTGTCATGGATAGTTACAGTGTTGAAGCTGAAAATGTTCCTTGCGATGGTTCTATTTCTCAGGTAATAAAATAATTCTATTCTTTTTTTAGTAAGACAAGGGTCTGTGAAATCTAGTTTATTATAAACTTTGAAATTTTATTTTTATGTAACATTTTTCTTTTAATTACTATGAAATATGAAAGTATGAGCCTCTTATTTTATAATGCTTTCAAAATTACTGTTCCAGATATTCATACACTTAGACTTCTTATAGATAAAAATAAATGTGGTTGGCAATTTTAAAATATAATGTAGTAAATACCTTAGGTATATTATGATATCATATATACTGAGAGGTCAATAACTTCTTTATTGGAATGATCCAATTTTTTTTTCTATTTATTTAGTCATAGGCGANTGATTATTTATTTTCTTTTGACAAGGTAACTTGCTCTTTCACAAAAACCATAACAAAACAAAAAATAATATTGAATAAATAAATAAAACAAAATTCCCTGGGCTCGCTCCGCGACACTTCCCGAAACAGTGGATCCTCTGGTCCTCGTCTGTTCGCGGGCAGGGTCTGATAATCGTGGACTCATGCTTCCTCTTGTGCTTTCACTTCCAAGAGCACCAGCTTGCAAAGTGGCCGCAGCAGAAGATTACTATTGGGTAGTCGCACCTCCACCTTCCTTGTTAGCCCCCGTCGGATGTTGAAGGGATTACCTTAGTTACCACCCCAGTCTTCCATCTACACCGAGGGCTCTCTTCGCGAACGAGGACCACCTCCCCGACGCGCATTGTCTTGGCTGTACATCTTTTTTGATTGTGCATAACTCTTCTCTTTTTAATAATTGTGAGATATTCCTTACTCCAGATCTTCCAAATTTTTTTTATTAATTTCTTGCCTTTTTCCCAAACAAATTTTAAATTAGATATATTACTCTCTAGATTGTCTACTTGCAGGTCATTTTTTGGGGATATAAAGTGTGCCGGTATGATCACTTCGATTTCAGGAACGTGTACCGATGTTCTTGAATTAATGATTCTGTCATACTCTCCGCCAGTCCAGGGGGCTACTGGTGTTGCGAAGATCCACTCCACGTTGTTGCTGTACTTCGTTAGCTCGTCACCTACGTCTGTTCCGTTGTTTGTCATAATTGTCTGTTTGGCAAAGTGGAATTGTTTAGCATTGTCTGAAATTATTAAGTCAGGTTCGTTCCGTCTAGTCGAAAATATGTTTAAACGTCGAATTTTTTTGATTTCATCTAACTCTAACCCTAAACCTAGTTTCGATTGTAACTCATTTTTCCTATTATTAATCACCTCATTTTGAGGTGTATTAGGAGTGGTATTTACAACTCCTAATTCTATTGATAGTTCTTCATCTCCTATTGAATTTTCCCATCGTGGCAAATTATTCTCAATTGTGGCCATTTCAAGAGGATTTGACTCGCCTATCGAAACACTCTTGGTTGCCATATCATCCTGATTATCGTCTTTAATTATATTTTTATCTGGCCGTAAAAAACGAACTCTTTCTCCGTTTTCCACATATGTACAGCAACTCACATCGTAGTTCTGTCCACTCCCCTCACTTCTTCCACTTATAATCCACCCTAACTTTGATTTTACAAGGTACAACCCAGTTTCTATTTCGATTTTTTCATTTTCGATTATATCGTAAAAATACTCATTTCCTATCAGTAAGTCGATGTTTTGATTTATATCAGGATTTTCAGCCAAGATTAAGTCCTTATATTTTCCCAAAATAATTTTACCTTTTTCAGGAAATTTAAACTGTTTAACTATATTTGGGACCACATTGGCTCTTAACTTTAATGTTGCATTGTTTTTTAATTTTAATCCAAATTCTACGACCGGAGTTTCAATTTCGATAGGTTTCTCAGCCCCGAATACAAATATTTGTAATTCCTCCCTTACAGATCCATTTAAATTAAGAATTTTTCTCATTTTTTCCGTGATATATGTCCTATGACTTCCACTGTCCAACATCGCTCTAATTGTATGATTTTTGTTTTCGTTTGCATTTGTTATATTAACCAAAGCTGTTTGAAGAAATATTTGTTTGTCCACTGCCGGTATGCTTTTATCTATCCCGTCATTCTCACAAGTCAGTGTCCCCGCTTGAATATCTGTTGTTTTTTGGTCCTTAATTGATTGTTTGTTCGATTCATTTGAATATTTGTACTTTTGAGGACAAAGACTAGTGTGATGTTGTTTTATTGATTTGCAGTGAAAACATGGCTTCGTCGACAAACAGTTCTTGATGTAATGATTTGTTCGAAAACAGTTAAGGCAAGAACCTATCAATTTACTTTTTCTATCTTTAATGGTTGTGAATTTTGGACAATTATCTCTGAAATGACCTTCATTACAAAATTTACATTTCTTCTCGATTGACACGAGAGCATCCGTTGTATATTTTTTATAATTATTTTGATTTGACACTTTTATTTTGGGATCGAAATTATTTTGATTTGATGTACCCGCTACTTGCGTGATATACTCAACTTTTTCTCTTGATTTTATAATTTGATTTAAAGTCTGCCTAAACACTTTAATTGATACTTTAGATGTATCAATTAATTCTTCAATTTTAATTAATACAGAAGGGGGAAATTTTGAACTTATTACCGGAATTAACAATTTTTGTTCTGGGTCTTCACCTAATGCTTCAAGCGATCTCAAACAAATTTCAATTTGGTCTAACGTTTTCCTTAGAATTCGAGTTTGATCGGTACTCGTCGGGATAGATCTTATTTTGTTGTATAGATTTGTTATTATTAAATTTGAATTCCCGTATCTATCAATTAAAATATCTTTCGCCACTTGATAATTGACATTCGAAAGTGACAGGCCTTCGATCGCTTCCAATGCATCACCAATCAAATACGTTTTTAAATAATTTAGTTTTTCAATATTTTCCAACATTTCATTACTGTCTATAGCGGCTCTAAATGAATCCCAAAAACCTACCCATTTCATTAAATTTCCATCAAATTTGGAGATTGAAAGTTTTTCTAGTTTGATTTTATTGCCAAAATTATTTAAAGGTTTGTTTTGAATATTATTTATTTTCCTGTCAAACTCATCTATCTCCCGTAATTTCGATTTAATGTCAACTAAAATGTCATCGGACGTTAGTAATATGTCAGTTTCTTCCTCCGTCTCTGCGTCAACTCTAGCAATTTCTGTTTGATTGTCTTTTGATAAGTCCCTAATTTCTTTTCTAATTTCCAAATAGCGATTGTAATAAGTTTGATTTTTTTCCTCAGTTTTTTTCAATGTCAAAATATTAACGTCGTTGGTCTCTAAATATATTTTTGTCCAGTCTAGAATGTCAGTTAGTCGTTTCTTAATTGGTCCCGCAGCCTTACGTCTGATTCCTATCATGTTTCTGAAGTTGAATTTAATTTGTCAATTTTGTCGTATAGTACCTTAAATTCTTCTTTCTTCGATGTTCGTCCGTGTCGATCTAACAGTTCTGCTACCATGTGCCGGTCCTCGGCTTCTTGATTTGTTGATTTATTGATTTACTTGAATAATTGAATTGACTAAGTTACACAAAAAAGGAAAGAGGCAGGAATCTCTGAATTCTCTCATAAGACTGATCATTTATTTTCTTTTGACAAGGTAACTTGCTCTTTCACAAAAACCATAACAAAACAAAAAATAATATTGAATAAATAAATAAAACAAAATTCCCTGGGCTCGCTCCGCGACATCTTATATCTAGTGTTTAAAAAAATAAGTATAATTATAAAAGTAGAAAATAATAAGTATAATTATAAGTAGAAAATTGCTATTAATAGATAGTAAAAATCAAGACTTTAAATTGCTAAGAGAAAGTATAAAATTAGTTTATGTGTTTTCTTGTTCTTACTCCATGTGAATTAAACTCAAGGAATTAAATGAGGATATCCCTACCTATCATGGCTAGGCGTTTAGCCGAAACTGGTCCAGTGATCCCCAGATCAAGCAAGTATCGACTCAAGGAGTCTCTTTAAACTCAAGGAGTTTAAATCACTATGTTATTATAACTAATAAAATTAGTTGTTGCTACCGGAGAGATTTTCTTGGTCTTACTCAATTGAGAAAAATCAGAGTTTAATTGACCAGGTTGCTGTCAAATGGATAATGTGTGATAAACAATAATTCAATTTTGCTCCTTCTGTTTTTTCACTATCAAATCTCAATTTTGTACTTTCTCTCAGTAAATCAAATGCAAAATTAATCTGTTTGCACAAACCACATTTAAAAATATTTGAATGCGGAACTAATTGTATGTGTTAAACAAAAAAAGCAATATAAACTTACTAATTTTATATGGTATAATTTGTAGCACATGTGCTGGTGGTGAATGGAGATGCACTAAGCTTGACTGCCCAGGAAGGTGTGAAGCAGTCGGTGATCCCCATTATACAACATTTGATCGCAAATCCTACGACTTCATGGGCAAATGTTCTTATTATCTTCTTGTCATGGATAGTTACAGTGTTGAAGCTGAAAATGTTCCTTGCGATGGTTCTATTTCTCAGGTAATAAAATAATTCTATTCTTTTTTTAGTAAGACAAGGGTCTGTGAAATCTAGTTTATTATAAACTTTGAAATTTTATTTTTATGTAACATTTTTCTTTTAATTACTATGAAATATGAAAGTATGAGCCTCTTATTTTATAATGCTTTCAAAATTACTGTTCCAGATATTCATACACTTAGACTTCTTATAGATAAAAATAAATGTGGTTGGCAATTTTAAAATATAATGTAGTAAATACCTTAGGTATATTATGATATCATAATATACTGAGAGGTCAATAACTTCTTTATTGGAATGATCCAATTTTTTTTTCTATTTATTTAGTCATAGGCGATATTGAGGACAGTATTTCTTTACCACGATTTCATAGACATGGAGTATGGAACTGCTCATTTACAGTACTCACAGATACATGGGCTTGAATTATTTATTGCATCTACCCTGATCCATCCTGTCTTTCCATTCCTGTTCAATTTATGGTTTCAATGTGATTAAGCTAGATAATCTCTTCAAATTGGATAACAAAATTGTGTTACAATGATACTACTTACCAAGATTGTGGATAATATGGTTGCAAATATTGAAATTAAACTCTTGTTCAGTTATTACACTTTGTTGCAAAATGGCTCACAAAGGGTCAGGGCCTTCTAACAATTTATCTGTCTAACTTACAATGCATCTTATGTAAGAAACAAAAGCCAAAATAGAGGCTCTTACATTTAATAATAACAAGCATTTTATTTATGTTCTTATTTATTTTATTTTTTTTCAGTCAATGGGATTTTCAGCAGTGGTTCAACGTGGCATGCCTAGCTGTACTAAATCTGTTACTATCAAGTTAGGTACCACTTCTGTGAAACTCAAGCAGAACCAAGAAATTACTGTCAACGGAGATGAAGTCATTCCTCCTGTACCCTTAGCTCATGCTTACATTAGACAAGCAACAACTGAATACATCCAAGGTTTGTCATAAATTATATAATACTAGCCGTTATGCCCGTGGCAATGGGCAGAATAAATATGGTAAAAAAAAATTATAATTAAAATACATATTTAAATAGATATTTACTGTTCAAATAATAAGTTTTATGCATGGAGTTTCATTACAATGGAATGGCGTGGTGGTAGCGCTTTCGACTGACGCACAGGAGGTCACTGGTTCAAATCCAGCTTATGGCTAATCAATTTTTTAACGTTATAAATCATTTAGAGGTGAGTCGTCGCTGCGCCGTTGTCGGGACACTACTCGATTATATAAAAGATATTTTATTAGAGGGTCCCTGGCATCACTGCACTGGTTAGAATCATTTGCGCTTGTCACTCAAGAGACCCAGGTTCCATTTTCTTCTCTTGCAAGAGGGTGTGTGATGTGTTCACCCAGCTTTGTGTTATAAATCGGTAGCTACATAAGAGAAGTAGCATCTCTCTGGTTGGGAATGCCAATGGTTGGGAATGCCAATTATACAGTTTCTACAGCTGATAAAACTTGTTAACCTCATTTCATTCATTGCATATTTAATTGCAGAAACCCTTTGGCTGGCCTAAGCCCTCCACGGATTAATATTAGTTTTATTTTTTATTGAGGAATATTTTATTGTGACAAGTACATGAGTATCTTATTTTTTAAGTAAAGATTCAACTTAGTTTCTTAGCTTTCAAACTTAGACTAGATTAGATATCCCTTTCTAGCTATTGATTAAAATGAAAGATTTCAGTGTACAAAGAAAGATCTGACTAATATCTCTATTTATCTTTCTTACCATCTCATGATCAATCCTTTAAAAATTGCGTAGTTTAAACATTTGTAACAATTATTTATTGATGAAAATACTTAACACTTATTTCATGTTTATTTGTTCAGTTGAACTGGAGGATGGAGTTGAAATTTGGTGGGATGGAAAAACAAGTGTATTCATTCATGCACCTCCTTCACTGAAAGGAAAAACTAAGGTTTGCAAACAAGTTTATTTATAGTTCAACACTTGTCACAAATTAATTTTGGTTTACTTCACACTTAAATGTTGGGTTTTTGCGGAGTTTACTTAATTAGGAATAAAGTCAACTGCTTATCAATATGCTATGTAGAAGTCAATGTTGATAGTTTGTGGATAGGTTGGTGGTGAAAATTTTATGTTGGTCCACAGGTTGGAGCAAAATAAATTTATTGTGGAAAGAGCCTCATCAGTAGGTTACTTGGAAAGCTATAAGATTACTCTGCTTAGATCAGTAATCTCCTCACATTGGCTGGTGCATAGATTTCTTCTTTTTTTTTTTTACTAGAGTCTAGTTTATAATTTATTAAATAAGCATTATGGTCTTTTCTCATAACAATCTCTGTTAAATACCATTTTCCTTTAGACATTTTTTATATTTTTTATAATTAGGTGAAAAAACTAACTTTTTTATATCATGAGAAAGCCTTGTGAGGTCTTGTTATTGAAACGTTTCATTTACTTGTAATTTGTTTTAATATTCAGGGTCTTTGTGGAACTTTCACTGGCAACCAGAAAGACGACTTCTTAACCCCTGAAGGAGACGTGGAACAGGATCCGATATCTTTTGCTAATAAATGGAAGACTGTAGACAGCTGTGAGAGTCATGCTTCTGATATTCAGGAACATCCTTGTGATGCCAATCCTCAAAATAAACCAACTGCCGAGAAACTCTGTGCCCATCTTACTAGCAACCTCTTCATGCGTAAGTTACAGATTAAATATTGGTTAAGCTTTTTGTTTCCAACATATTCTTTAGTTTTCTGCAATACTCAAGTATTATAAATGTATAATTGTATTGTGTAATAGAGGTAATTGATGATTTCTTTCTGATTTTTAGATTGTCACAGTTTTGTTGACCCAGCCAAGTACCATGCTAACTGTTTGTATGATATGTGTGCTTGTAAGGGTCCTGTATCAGACTGCCTTTGCCCTGTTCTATCTGCGTATGCCAAAGAGTGTGCTTATCAAGGTGTTGAACAACCATGGAGGAACAAAGTCAGGGAATGTGGTAAGTGTTTGAATTTAGTTTACCATTAATGCAATCAAATGTTTAATAATATCTATCTCTCACTGCATCGTTCCAGGTTTAATTATATAGTGATATTAGATTGTTGATCTTATCCATATCTTTACGATTTAAGGGAAATTCAATAAAGATTTTTATTGAAAGAAACTATTTTCAATAAAGATTTTTTTTTTTTTTTAATTGAAAGTCTTAGAAAGCAGTGGTAGAATTTGAAAATTTTAATCACTTCCTACTGGCATTTGTTTAACTAGATTATAAAATGAATAATTTTATAGGTCTTGCTTGCCCAAGAGGTCAACAATACCAAATCTGCGCCGAATCCTGTCTTCGATCATGTGACGATATTTCAAGAGAGTCCCACTGTTCATCTCAGTGTGTGGACGGCTGTTCATGTCCTGAAGGGTCAACTTTAGACCGCAAAGGAAACTGCGTACCTATTTCTACCTGCCCTTGTACTTACAAAGGTCTAAAGTATCCACCTGGTCATGCGGAAATAAGGCGATCAGCTCAAGGATTCCAATTATGGTTTGTAACCTTTTATGTAATAACAAATATTTTTTTTTAGATAACAAAGTATTTGCTCCTATGTATTAATAGCGTTATTATATTATTAATTTGTTTTATCCAATTTGTTATAGCACATGTGCAAATGCAAGATGGTCGTGCAAACTGGCAGCTCCTGAAGAAATTAATAAGTTCCCTAATGATACAGCTGAAGCTAAAGCTTGCCCAGCTTCTAAAAACCTTGTCTATACCCATTGTGAATCAACAACACCAATCACATGCCAGGTATTAATTTATTTATTTTTTTATAGGGTGAGCATAAAAAAATCTGTTTGACCGACACCCTAAAAAGAAGGTTCTCAATGGGTAGTGTGGGGGGTTGGTCCTCGAACCCACTAAAAAAGACTGCACCCTATTCCTTGGCATAGTCCAGCATGGTACCATTCTCACATTACTTCATGCTGGTGCCTTCTGTTGTAGCCAATGAGGCAACATCCCTTTTTCTTTTATTTTAGGTTTCCCTCATCTGTCCTAGCTTTCTTTTTTGGTATAGACATTCTACCTATAGAATTGTATAAAATAATTAAATTTAGTGATCACATAATATATTACATCTGCTAAGCAACAATTAGGGGGTAAAATTTGTTTCAACTAACGATGAGGGATTTAGGACAGTTATCTAGTGACTTGGATAAGCCTGGCATCCTTTCTCTATTGTAACAAGGTACTGGAGCATTACTACAAGTTCATGATTGTCAAACTATTTCTGATCGCTTAAGGCAGCTTTCAGGGGACAAGAGGCTGGAGAAATTGGTGTTTACACCAAAGAGATATGGACTCATGGCTCCCCAGTGGGTTAGGTCGCCTGTCTTCTGTCCCCTGCCTTTCGAAAATTTCGAAGATTTTTTTGCTCAGCATTGCCTCAGAATTTTGTGTCTCAACAGCAGATGTTTGTAGATAGGGTTGAGCAATTTATTCCATTTAAGAAATGTAACTTATAATCTACTGACTTTTGATTTTTTAACATTGACATAAATTTGCTCATTGTTTCAGAACATGCACCATCCAGGGCTGCATGAAGTGAGTGAATCAGTATGCTACGGTGGATGTGTTTGTATGAAGGGCTACGTGTTGGACTCTATTACTAATGAGTGTGTGAAACCAGAGTCCTGTCCTTGTCACCATGGTGGTAAATCTTACGTTGAAGGCACCAAAATTCAAGAGGAATGTAACTCGTGGTATGTTAATCTGTGCATTTTATTTCTTGAATCCAACTTAGCATAAGTATTTCAATTTATTATTGAAAAAAATGAAGAATTTTTTATTGAATAAATTAAATGAATTTCAAAGTAAATTTTTCTTGGCTTAGGGTAACCTTTTTACCTGAATTCTTTCCTCTTTCACAAATCTGTTTTGTGGATAAATATCTTCTAGTTGACTACACCTAGAGTCCACAGGCACCTTCTGGTTTTACCCAGCCATCTAATTTTAATTCACCATGTCCATTTATTTTTCTAGTGGTCCTGCTTTTATTAGTGCCAACGAAATTAAGAAAATAAAAATGTGTTATATTCATTAGATAATGTTAAATAAATACAAGATAAAAAGAACTTTTTATATACTACGTTTTAAATTTTCTGTCATAAATCATAAATTTGAAACCCGTCCAAATGAATATTGTAAACGGATCTTGTCAAAACAAATAAAATAACTTGCGGATTTTTTCCAAACTAACTTCCATACAGCAAAATTTGCTGAAAACTAATTAAATTCTGCTGAAAGATGGCTAAAAGTATAAAAATAATGCATTGTCATTGTGTTGTCAAGTTTCAAATGTCTAGCTACTCAGGATGTTAGTTAAAAATCGATTGCAAGAGTTTTACTGGACAAACAAACAAGAAAGCAAACTAATAAAATCGTAGTAAAAATCAGATGCCATTATAGTCAAATTTGAAACATTTGGAGTTGTGTTATATTTTTATTAAATGAGTTATTGTTTGTTTTAGTTCATGCAAGCAAGGTAAATGGGACTGTACACACAATGTGTGCCCAGGTCTATGCACAGCGTGGGGAGATTCTCACTTCAAGACATTTGATGACAGGATGTATGATTTCCAAGGTTCCTGTCAGTACATGCTCTCTAAAGGTGTTATCTCCTCTGATTCTAACTCATTAGCTGATTCTTACTCAATAGTCATTGAGGTATATTTTAATATTTTACTTCTTTTAATACATTTTTGCATTAGATTATTTTTTTAGTGGAATTGGCATGACTACAAAGTTTTATTTTATTTTAGTTCAAGCTCACTGAGCAAATTAAAATAAGAATTGTTTCTCATTTACAGGAGGTAAAAAAACTGATAAATTAATCTTATTACCTCAAACAGTTTTATGTTTGCAGTGTTCTAGGTTTTAAGTTTAAATTACAAGGCATCCTAGTTTTAGCTCTAGTTAAAATATAATACATTTTGTTTTAATTTTATTTTTGAAAGTACTTCTATACATGGATATTTCCCAGACATCAATTTTGTTTTAGTTTATTACTTTAGAAAATAGGTCTTTTTTTAATTTCATAGGTAGATGTTATGGATTATTATATTTATATTCTTATCACACTCAGTAAGGAGTTGCCCTTATAGCTTTTTAACAATATTCTTGTCTTAGCGTTTTAGATATATAAATATTAATTTGTAAAATAAGAATAAAGATCATCAAAAACAAAAACTAAAATAACATTTTTTTATTGACTAGAATTGTTGTGCGTTGTGTTAGCACATTAGGGTTTACTTTCATACTACTTTCTTATACAAAATTAATTATTTCTTGTACTTTACAGATGGTTCCTTGTGGTACAAGTGGAGTGAGCTGTTCCAAGTCTGTTACTCTTTCTGTTGGCTCAGGAGCTAGTCAAGAAGTTGTTATCTTTAGTGAAGGAAAAGCTACCCCATCTAATGAAAACCACCACAGGTGATTTACTTTAAACCTCTCAAATAATTATGCTCAATCTCTTTTATTTTATTTTTTTAGATCCTAATTTATTTCTTAATTAATAATTTATTATTCATTACAGGATTTTACTAAGGGAAGCTGGCTTGTTTATGTTTGCCGATGTTCCAGACCTTGGATTAGTTGTTCAATGGGATAAGGGAACAAGAGTCACTGTAAGATTAGATTCAAGATGGAAGAACAGAGTAAGTTATTAGTGCTAAGAAAATCTTTTACTATTTTATGAACGAAAGATATATTGATTCCAGTTAAAAAAAAAAGTATTTTATAAATAATAGAAATCAGATAGCAACCATTTTGCAAAATTACTTTTAGCCTAAGTCAAAAAAGTATATATTTATGTTTTATGATAACATTAAATTCTCTGACCTGGTGGCCAACATCGAAACTAGTCATGTTTAAAAAAAAAAACAACTTATATCCGTTTGGAAAAAAAAACAAAAAACAAATGTCTGCTGGTTTTTTTTTAAATGTTTAGAGTATTTCATAAGCCCAAAAATTCTATGGTTGGCTCAGGAACAAAGTAAATTAATAAATAATTCATAATTCACCACCACATTTTTTTTTTAAGAGACCACCAACAGTTTTTTTTGTTATTCCCATAAAATTTTAGTTTTGGCATTGGCTGCTTTTGTAAAAAAAAAAGTCTTCAAATGTCTAAGGAACTAACTCTGGTAATTTTTTCTATAGAAATTTAGGGTACAAAAGCATTTGGAGGCTTGGAAGTATATTATAAAAAGGAGATAAAAATTGTTAGTGATGGAGGCACAATGAAGGAAAGACTTATGTTTAAAGTAAATACATTTTAACTTGACATTTAAAATTATTTGATTAAAAATTGATTTACTGATAATTATTTGTTGATTTTAGGTAAGAGGTTTGTGTGGGAATTTCAACGACAATTCTGAAGATGATTTCCAAACACCATCAGGTGGAATAACTGAAGCTTCTGTCGATTACTTCTGTGATTCCTGGAAAGTTCACGAGTACTGCCCCGTCGCCCAACCAATTCAAGTATGTCATTTTTCTTCTCTTATAAACTTGCCTCTTGAATCATGAAAACCATAATAAATAATTGAACCATCTTTTATATAATCGAGTAGAGTCCCAACGGCGACGGGCAACGACTCACCTCTAAATGATTTATAACGTAAAAAATTGATGAGCCATAAGCTGGGATTGAACCAGTGACCTCCAGCACCTAAGCCTCGAACACTACCGACTGAGCTATGCCTAAATAAAATTTTCTATTTAAACAGGATAATATATCTTTTTAAATATTTTAATTATAACTATCTCTTTTTTGACTATATTTTATTCTGCCCGTTTTCACGGGCATAACGGCTAGTATTACATAATTTAGTGTTGTGAGCCTACTGGAAATATTTGTATTTATATGAGGTGTATTGCGGCAAATAGCCTAAGTTAAACAAGTTTAATAAATATTTTATTACTATATTTAGCAACTGAGATATCAAAAAAACAGTTGTTTTAGTTCTGAGTTTATTTCCTTCCTTATTTCAATAATTAAACCTTGTTTAAAATTAGTTCTTCTTTCACAAAATTAAAGAAAAAATAAATTAATATAATAACCTTCCATAAATTAAAGATCTTGTTAGTCCTTTTTTCAATGTATACTTTTTTCAGGATATCTGTGAGCAACAACCTGAAAGAAAAGCATGGTCCATCAGCAAATGTAGTGTTCTTAAAAGCTCATTGTTCAAACTGTGTCACTCAGAAGTACCGGTTGGACCTTATCTTGAAAAGTGAGTAAACTTACACTTTGATTTGAATTGTCAGTGAAACAAAATTCATTTCTTAAGGTGTTGTGGTCACATAGCTTGTGCTTTTATTATTTTTAAGTAGGCTCTTTTTTATTACCTTTGTGTAGGTCTAATTTTATTAGATACATAGGCTCTTCTTTTATTTGGTCATTCTCTTAATAAAGTGAAATTTGTGCCCAAAAAGTTATTTTTGTCACTTATAGTTGAATTGATTCTAATTTTTTTTCAACTAATAAGTTTCTACTTTGTACTAATTAGTACCATTGCAACTTCACTTAAATTACCAATAGAAAGTTAAAATTTGTATTTTTTCTTTCACCTGGATGTGCCGAAGTCCATATTAAAAAAATAATAAATAATAAATCTTAGCATAAAAAAACTTTATTTGTTACAGGTAAAATATTATTATTATATTTATATATTTTTCTTAATTATTCCATAAAAATGAACAAATTATTATGAAAATCCTGTTAAGTAACTAATGTTAAGTAACTAAGTACTAAGTATCCTGTTAGTAACTGGTAACGCCCATAATTACCCCCTTTCAATGGTTGTACCACTTATACTACATTCCCCTACCGAGTTGAAATTTCTCAGCTTTAAGGTTAGCTGCCACTTTTCAATGGAATTAAGAGATTCATTTTTTGTTTTGTATGCCTGACCACTAAGACATATACCACTTAAGTGGCCATTAAACGAATCCAGGCTGGACAACCAACTCCTTACAAATGCATGAAGTGTTGGCCAATTAACTAAGTCTCCACTCTCTGGGATCTCTGATTATTTATCAAACCACTATTAAATTGTCTGATCTTGGTTATAAGGCCAAAACCTGACAATTATAACTCTTATAAGAAGCTCCCCATTATTTTAAGCAATGCTGGGTGGACATTGAGCATGACTGACTCTTACTGACTTAAGAGGTAAACCTGTATTTCAATACCGACACTTTTAAAAGTGAAGTCACATTAAAAAGTTCCCGGGGCTCTAACTTGCTGACCCCTGCTCTATGTCAACCACCAATTTCATTACTGTTAGATAAAATTATCTATAATGATTTTATTTGGGCAACATATAAGTAAAATATTGTGTTATTATTATCTAGATGTATTTACGATACATGCGCTTGTGATGAGGGAGGAGACTGTGAGTGTTTGTGTACTGCTCTTGCTGCCTATGCACAGGAATGTAATGCACATGGAGTACCAATTACTTGGAGAAGTCAGCAACTATGTCGTAAGTCACTTTTAATATCATTTTATTATAAGCAGTTTATTCTAAGAGCTTCAAATATTTAAGGTAATGATATATTCTTAAAATATGACAGCATGGCCCTTTTAAAGAGTTTCACCTTTTTGAATTCTTCATTAAACCATTCATGGTTCAGGTTGGAATAAGTGCATGAGCTTAGCAGCTGCCAGTCCTTTGGAAGTACACTAGGTACTATTTTACGTTGTAAGTGCACTTCTGGTGTTCCTCTACCAATATTTGATTTCATTCATGACTAAAATGTGAATTGTGTTGCAGCTTTGCAGTGTGACCAGAGGTGTTCCGAGTACAGCGCGTGTGTACCAACTTGCCCCGTAGAGACTTGTGATTCAGTTTTTGATACTAAGAGTGAACTTTGTCAGACTGATGTCTGTGTTGAAGGTAATGTCTCATAAATATTTATTATCCCCAATTTAAACTGTTTTAAAATGTTTTTACTACATTACTACCTCAAGATTCTGTTTTTACATGTGATAAAAATTATTAATTTCATTTCTTCCATATGATTGTGTATTAGGATGCAAGCTGAAGACATGCCCAGATGACATGGTTTACAGTAACCTGACTAATCCGGAATGTGTTCCTAGAGCTACGTGTAAACCACCATGTATGACTGTCAACGGAAAGATATACTACGAGGGAGATCTCATGGAAGAGGACAACTGTCATTCATGGTAATAATTATATTTCTGTTACTGATTATTTTGCATTCAATTCTTTCACTAAAAATTCTTTAATGTATGTCCTTACTTTTGAAAAAAATGTAGCCATATTCAAAAGTAAAAAATTGTATGTATTCTATTCCATCATCCTAATCCTCTTGTACACCTCCTATCCTCGTGGATTATTCAGAAAGGCACTCTTAAGCCGGGTTTACACGGGTAGAGTAAACAGGAGAGTAGAGTAGCGAGTAGAGTAACTCTACCCGTAGAAACCCAAAAAAACGCTCAGTAGAGTAGCTAGTAAAATTGGTAGAGTGGGAAGTAGAGAGCACTCTACTCGCTGCTCTACTCTCCTGTTTACTCTACCCGTGTAAACCCGGCTTTAAGATCTCGCCCTGCCAAAATTACTTTGGACAAAGCAACTGATCAAAAGTTCATCTTCAGTCCCAGATAATTAATAAGATTTCAACCCCAAATACTTCTCTTTTATACTTTTATACTTATTTACACTCACAAGTGACTCTAGTGCAAATCCATACAATCAATATATAATCCATATTTTGGTGTAGCTGTTTTATTTTTGTAAAGCAAAATGTATATAATATACGTATTAAGTAAGTAAGTGTTGCATTGTGATCATTTGAAAAAACAAATTTTTGAATGCATTAAATTAAAAAATCAGGGAACATTTTCCGTCTTGTATCTGTCTGTCCCATTGCTAGTCCCATATTTATTTCAACCTTCTGCGTCCATTGGTTTCTCTTCCACTTACGCATACCTATATTTTAAAAAGCCCACAAGTGGTGTCATATTACTTTCAACCATCTTCACACATTAAATATTGCTCAATGAATAATTTTATTCATAGCTATTTGCCACACTAATTGGCATACTTTTTTTTTTTTTTTTATTTTATTATTTACTCTCTCATTATTACTGAAGTGTATTCATTTTCTATTTCTACTTGTTGTTATTTCAGACTATGATAAAAAATTTAAAAAATCTATCACTTTAGTTAGTGTGTAGAAGTTGTTACAACTACTGTAGTTTTGTTAAAAAAATAATAAATCCCTCAAGTAATATGAAATAAGTAAAGTATGTATGAATATAAACCTGATAAATATATATTAAACATACATGTTTCATGTCAGATAAGATTAGTTAGATATATACCTTGGTTACAGTTATTGTTCACGTAAGCAGAAGAGCTGTACAGGCAAGCCTTGTTCTACCACTGTCATGCCTGAAGAATACGAAATCATAACAACTACTAAGACTTATGGACGCAGCAATATCATGAAAGATGCTAAATCCCCTTGTAACCATGGCTGGAGTGAATGGTTCAACCGTAATCATCCTATTGGTAAAGTCAATAGTGATCATGAACCAATACCAGAATTTTTTGAATTTACCACTGTCGACACCTCATCATCTTTTGTAAGTTGGGTATTTTCTATAAAGGGAAAATAATACATTAATAATACATAATTCATTTATTAATAGCTTATTGAGATATCTTATTAGGTGTAAACCTACTTGCTGGGTCAGATTTTCAATTTTCAGGCCGTCAACCTTTAAATTAATTAAAAAGGTTGATATATTCTTCATTATGTATTTTCTTCTTAAGAAGCATTTTGGTATGAAGTTGAAAATCGTCTATAGAGCTCTGATGATGGCCAGTTTTCAATTATGAAACTGGTCATCATCAGAGCTGCCAAGAATGGAAGTAAAGGCAACAGTTCATAATAGTTTAAATTAAATTCGTCAGCAGTTGATGGAGTCTATTGCTTTTTCTTCTTTCTTCCATTTGCCCCTTTAATTTGTTTTTCTCAAGATACATTTCCATTTTATTTCTTCTTTTGGACAATAATAATAAGAAAAAAAAATTGACTCCTTTGCTGAATGCAATTTTTTCTTACTTCTACTTAAACTTGCTTCTCTGCCTAATTTTGGATTATGTGTACTTATATTTTAATGAATCTCATTCAATTTTTAAGTTTTTGGTAGTTTTCATACTACGGAAAGTTTAAATTTTAATTTAAATCAAATTATAATCATTATTAACTCTGGGAGACAGACAGAAAAATAGACTCCAGTGCCGGGGCTTGAACCAGGGTCCTGTGGCTCAAGTGAGTAATGAGGCCCGTGGTTCAAGTCTCGGTAATGGAGTCTATTTTTCTCTATCTGTCTCCCAGTGTTAATATTAATTATAATTTGATTTAAAATAAATTTCATTATAATTTTAAAATGTTCACACTTTATCATTCTATTCCTGCAATTATATTTACTTAGAGAGTGTTGTGTTAAAAATAGAATTTAAAAAAACTTACTTTACTGGAACCAAAATTGAATCACCGATAACAATAATTAGAGTTTAGTTACCAGGATCGAGGCACACATTTCTCCTAACTCAAAAAATAATTAATGCATGAAGTAGCCAACGCATCTGCTTTTTAATAAAAAACTAAAAACCTGTAACTTTGTCAATGTACAGCTAAAGAAAAAAGTCTATAATGACGATTGTTATTATTATTTTTTTTTAATTTTCAATTATTTACTTTTTGATAATATACTCACCCATTTTTTTCTAGCTGCCTATGGAGACTGGTTGTTCAAAGGATAATATTACCAAAGTTGAATGCAGAGTGGCTGGAACTCATGAAGATCTTAAGCATTTTGGAGAGGATGCCGAGTGTAGCATAGAAAAGGGTCTTATTTGTGTTAATGGCTGCCATGATTATGAAATGAGAGTTTACTGCAGCTGCTGTAAGTCAAATCTGTTATTTATTTGAATTATATTTATTTATACATTTAGTTATTATCCATTTACACTCATACCTCAGGATTCATAATAACTCAAGATTAGTGCCAAGCAATAAGTACAGAACTAATTTTCATGCATGGAATAATTGAAATTTATTCCTCAAAACTTTTATCATTTACAAGGTAAATCATACTTATCAAATAAAAAAATATCTAAAGAGACAAAACCAATAATTAGATACATAAAATTAAATTATATTTCTTCTTTTTAACTGAACTGAGTGGAATACATTCCATGATGGATGGTTCTGAGAAGAATGAGTAAGAAGGTAAATACATATTGGAATACTTTTCCAAAACAATTTTAGGCATATTCTATGAGGTTCGTTTTTGTTGGGTTTCCAAATTTTGCTGAAAACTCTTTTTTAGGATGTTTCACAAAAAACTATCAAGATAAACTTGTTTTTGTTGTGAAATATTTCTCAAATCTGACATGGTTTTATCGTCCAACAAGTTCACATTTCAACTTGCTTTGCCAGGGTTGTACTTTTCCACAACTATTTTTGTTGTCTGTAGGGTTTTTAGAGTGTCACTTTATTAAAGATATTGATAATTGGTTCCTACTTTTTGGTATTTTGTAGATGAAGAGCCTGCTATACCAACAACCCTACGTCCAGTATTTGGTGAGTTGCAACAAGTTACTTCATCTTATTATCAGATATGTGCCTTAATGCCACAGTTAAAGTTCTCTAGTGTAGCACATCCATGTCTCACATTTTACTGTGAGACATGGATTGGCTACCCATTTCTAGAAGCTCACTTGAGTACCACTCTTAGAGTATCTTCTCCTCTATAAAGACTTTCTTGAAATTATTTTACTTTGAAAATGGATTTAGTCATTATTCTACTTCAGTGGTTCTTAACCTTTTGGTAACCACGGCCCCCTTAAAATCTCCTAACTACCTATCTACCTCTATCTACCTAACTACCTTTCGAGGTACCCTGGGGGGCCGCGTCCCCCCAGTTAAGAACCAATGTTCTACTGTACTAGAGTGCTGTTGTTCAAGTAATTTATGTTACGAGATAATTTACACATATGCTGGGTTTTCTGCTCCCAGATGTCAATAATTTAGGAGGTAATACTACACCTAAAAGGCAGTCAAAAAGTTAGTATTTATGTATTTTTCCAAGATAATTCTGGTGATAAGGCTTATCCCAGCTGCGCTTTAGATAGACCTATTTTTTTACTAACTTAAAATAGTAAAATTTTAGATCAAATATCATTATTTTAAAACTTACTAAATGCGCCAACTATTTTAATCTTTTTACATTGTCTGCTTTTTTTATTTTTGAGTTATAACAGCTCAAAATTTTTCCAAATTTTTTAAAATATAATTTTTTTTTTTTTGAATGGTTTTGTATCGGGCTAAGTAGATCTGTGAAATGTTAACTATATTTTTTTCCTATAAGAAAAAACTGATCTTTAAAATGGCCCATATCACAATACTTCAGCTGTAATAGTTTTTGAGTTATATAATGTTTCTTTAAATACATTAAAGATCATGTTGAGTTTTCTGAAAACTCAATTTAAGGCCATAACTCCAGAACTGGTTAAAAAAAGGACAGTCTATACCAACTCTCTTGCTGCCTCTTTGGTGTAGTATCACCTCCTAAATTATTGACATCTGGGTGCAGCACAGGGCAAAACTGATTGGTTGGTTGAATTTAACATAAAATTGTGGCTATCACACAAACTTCCAACTAAAGTGCATTATTTTACATATTTTTTAATTAATATTTTTCCTTTTCTCTCTCTCTCTCTCTCTCCCTTTCTCTCTTAAAAAAAGGCTTTTGTTTTATCTATAATATATAACATAGATTTTTAAAATGGATTAAAGATACATTTAATTTTAATTTCAGCAAAAACTACAATACATGAAGAAGAAGCATCTGAAGGTAAATTGATAGTTTTTTTCTCCTTGTAACAATGCCCATTTTATGATATGACAACTTGTTTAACTTTGTTTAAGATATTGTAAGCCAACAAATTTTGTCTTATACAAGATTGTATATGAGGCAAAATGATTGGGGGAGATGAGGAATTATAATGGAATTCCTCGTAAACAAGATAAACTTATTAAAACAGAAGATATAATAGCTTGGTTGAAGGTTGTGTTGGATCTGTCTGCGAATATGACGAGGAAAATAGCTGTGAAGTAAAGTATTAGATCAATAAGCTATCTTCAAATGTTTCTAACTTTAGACTTAGATACACAGTCTAAAGCTGAGATTATATGAATATCTATTCTGCTCCTATGGAAAGGGGCTGAAGGAACTTTTCTCGTTTTGAGTGGAGTCTGAAATTTGGATTTGATTAATTTTATCTACATAACTTTAAAAAATTAAAATATGAAACTTAATAAGAGCATCTTACTACGAGTGACAGTATGTCAATTTTTCATTCCAAATATTATTTTATTCATAATTTTGTTATCATCGTTTAAGTTGAGGTGAAAGTATTCTTGCCGTTTTTATCACCCTGATCCCGTTGCAGGATAGTTACTACCTCAGAAACATTTGCCATGTAATCATAGAAATATTCTATTATTATTATAATTATTGAAACTTATTAATGATATTTATTATTCCAGAGGGAAGAGCGGAGTTGCCCCCAATGTTCCAGAACTGTGATCCAGCCCATCCAGTGAAAGAACACGAACACTTATGTGCTGCTTATTATAGATGTGAAGAAACTGCATCAGGTATTAAGTGGGTTCTTAATAGCTGTCCAGCTGCTACTTACTTCAACCCACAGCATATGATATGTGATCAGCTTTCAGTTGTTAGAGAGCTTAGACCTCACTGCACTGATCTTGGTATGTTTTATCAAATAGAATTTATCTGAAAAAATATTATCTGCTTATACAAGTATATTAATCAACATAAAAAATATCTGTTTCTGCTGTCTCTAACTACCTCCAACGCATATCAAACTTAAACCTGAAGCTGCACTGTAAAGTAAATTGAAGAGATGATACACTCATGGTAACAATGTAGGCACTTAATGCAAGTATAACTAGAAAGAAGTAGCCACACTGACTCTCACTATGCATCTAACCTACCAAAAATCATCCATCCTTTAAACCACCAGCTTAGGGGCGATTAAAAAGTTGGGGCCGCACCCCTTAGCCCTAACCTGGTCGTGTTTCTGGTCATGTTTTGTGGTAGAAACCAGACAAGGAACCAGACTTAGGGTAGAAAAGTGGGGAACTCCAGACCCTCACCACTTCACCCTTTGAACCAAAATTGCAATCCCTCTTCGTCAAACCAATTTTCCTGTCTCCTTAAAAAAAGGGTGGTAGCTACTGACTGGATGGAACCAGGCCGGGCCAAATACTTCACCCTGCCTATAAAGTAGAGAGAGATTATGTGTAATGTTTTTCCCTCTAGAACTTTTCCAATTAACTTGTACTTATTAAGTTTTAAAACAGTGGTGATTTATAACCTTCTTGTAAACAAAACCAAACACAACCTCACATCTTTGTCATTTTTTGACAGCTTATTCTCATCATAAAAAGTTGGGGCCCGTCCAAGTTGACTTTGATACCCTGTTTGCACGATCCAAGAAGCGTCAAAGTAGAGTCAAAGCTGACTTGGTCCAAGTATACTTTGACGGTGTAAACCTGGCTTTACGTTGGCAGAAATGAGCTCAGAACTGATCAGATACTCGTACTACAAATGGGCCTTGAGTTCTTTTCTCCGTATTGAATATTTACAAAAGTTTAATTTTATTTTATTCTGCTCTTGCTATAGTAGTTTCATTGTTAAAAATTTAGAATAATCATTTTTCTTTAACATCTCTCTCACTACTAACGAATATCATTAAAACCAATTATCTATTATAAATAACCATTTACTTTTATTCTTGTATAATTAAGTTGTAACTATCTGTTATTTTTTATTTAATCTGTGATAATTGTTTTTTAAGGCTGTTAACAATAATATTATGATTCATTTACAGATCAAAATGAAAATGTGCCTACTAAATCACCAGTTCTTGACCATGAAGGAGGTAATTATTTGTTATAATTATTGATATATTATTTTATTTATTTTACATAGAATAAATAACTAATAATGGCTTCCTCTTACTAATAAATATTAAATTTATTTGTTTAAAAAAGCTACTCTTTTATAAAATATATTTTAATTTTTTAATCATAATTTTCAGGGTGTATTATGGATGAACAATGGGACGATTGCTCTATCGATTGCATGCAGTTATGTCATTATTATGAACACGTAATGTTCAACTCAGGAGCTTGCCACAAGGGAAGAAGATGTACCCCAGGTATGTAATAACTATTTACCATCATTTTTTGAATTATCTAAGCTGATAGATCTGAGAAGGATCCAAAGATATCTCGAGTTTTTGATTAATTAATATAAACTTGATTAATTTATATAAACTTGATTAATTAATAGAATGAAGTCTTTCCACAAAATATAATGCTACTTCAATGTATAATACTACTTTTAAAAAAATATTAAGGCCTGTTGTTATACCTGAATCATGGTCTTTAACAATTAAAAGAGAAAACAGAAGTTAATAAAATAAACAGTATCATATTGTGACTATAAGAAGCATTACAATCTTTGAGAGGTCACAATCCTGAGCAAGACAATAGGTTGCAGGAGAGTTCACATTAGTACCTTTTTAACTCTATATTAGGTTAAAGTATTATGATAAAGTATTCAATTCATGAAACAAAACTTAAAGCTTAATAAATACATTATTTAATATAATATTTATTATTACAGTGCAGTAGCAAATTTATTATTGTTTTATTTCATTCTTGCAAAGAGAAACTGATTGACTTTGTTCAATTAGGGTGCAGAGCCAAAAGGAGGCCTCACTGCCCGATTGGAATGTGGTGGAGAGATGCTGAAACTTGTGTTGATGAGAGGGACTGTGTCTGCGTATCTAAAACAGGCAAAATGGTTAAGGTAAGGTGAAAAATAAATTAAACACTTTAAATTATTTATTTCAATTAAAGACATTGATGTTTAGTTAAGGTGTGGTAATGATATAAACAATTAGTTTTTTCTCATTACGAGACGTTTCGACCAGTGGCGGCGGTAAGATATTGGTGGCCCCCCGCAAACTTTTAGTGGGGGCCCCCAGAACTCCGGGGCCCCCCACGCTGCAGGCCCTGCGGGCCCGTTATCGCCGCCACTGGTTTCGACCCAGGTCATTTTCAATCTTATTTATGTTAGTCATTTTCAATCTTATTTATGTTAGTCATTTGTCATTTTCAATCTTATTTATGTTAGTCATTTTCAATCTTATTGGTCATTTTCAATCTTATTTATGTTAGTTATTAATAATGATGGGGAGGTAAAATTAAAATATTTTTTTCTATCCCTATGAGAGAGGGTCACAAATTATATAAATCAATTGACTATTAAAAACTTGAAAAATGAACCATAGACAATTAAATTGACAACAAATAAATAAAAATACATAATTTTAACAGATGTCTGGTATGACAAAAATCTGTTAAAATTATTATTTATTTGTTGTCAATTGTCCATTATTAATTTTTAAAAATTGTAGTTGATTGATTTATATAATTTATGATTCTCTCTCATAGAGATAGAAAAAAAATATATATAATTTTACCTCAGCGACATCATTAATGAAAATATAAATTATTGAAAATGACTTTTAAAAAGGGTCGAAACATCTCATAATAATTAATTGTTTATATCATTACCATACCTTCCATCCATCAACTTGAAAAAGAATAATGTATTTCATTATGTTGTTTTTATTCTTCTGTCATTTTCTGCAGATTGACCAAAAGGATTTCAACATCTATATATCGCTGGACCTTTCACCGATCCCCTCATATTTTTAATTTATCTCAAAAAACTGTTTTTGAATACTTGGAACTTGTTTTTCATTCATTTAGATCTCTTCCATGATTTACTACCATATAGCAGGAGAGCCTTAACATTTATATTAAATAAAAAAAGCTTGGTTCATTTAGAAATGATTTATTTCGAATCTATAAGAAAAAATTCTTCATTAAGCTCCAGGCTTATTGTCTTAGTTATTTAAAATAAATAAATAAAGATATATATCCTCTCACTCTTTTGAATATAACATTTAATGAGCCTCAGATGCCATCTTTCTACTCTTTTATTCAAATAACCAGGTAATTGGTTAAAAATGGTAACAATAGAAGCTGTTAATTAGACGTGTAAAAGCATCTACCTGAATGTAGAGTACAAAGAAATTACTGTGCAATTGTTAATTTTTATTTTTTATAACATGTGATAATCATACCTTCTAATTTTTTCTCACTTAGTTTGATTAAAAATTATATTAAGTATTAAAATGTATATTAACATTTACATGTGATTATAACAGTATGTAACTGCTGTGGATCTAAAATTTCCCTAATGTTTGCTGGTTATGTTGTAGCCTGGTGAACTAATACAGGAAAGTGCATGTGAAGTATGTCAGTGCCTACATAACAAGTACGTCTGTGACACAAATGCCTGCAAGATCTCAACAATGCCTTGGGTAATGCATCGGCCTTCCACACCTTACCACACTGTGGAACCACTCTTTGATAAGACCGAAAGGCCTAATGTTTTCGTTGAATTTATCTCCACACCACCTACTGTCATTGAACTGGTTCATCCTACAATAACACCACCTCCTTATTGCGATGACTTAAAGTAAGCCTTGTTTATTTGTTATTTTTATAATTAATTATAAAAGGGTCTTGTGAGTCTTAGGGTGCTCTCCCTTGAAATAAAAGTACAAACATCATATCTAATAAATATTTGGATGAAGTTTATCTCTGTTGTGGCACATTTCACAAGGGGAAATATCCCCTTGTGGTTTAAAGTGACCTTCTAGTTCAAATGGTATCAGATTTGATTCCAGGGAAAATGTATATATTTATATTCTTATGTGAATATCCTATTCCTTAAGATCTTGTGTTTCTGCTATTGTTTTTATAGTATTTCTAATTATTTGTGTTGCTTTAGTTTTGTTCCTCTAGCTAATCAGTTGCCACCTGAAGCATTTACTGCCAGTTCTTTTGATCTTGACGCTGAACCTCCTCGTGGTAGCTACGGAATACCTGGTTTGTTACTTCTACTCTCATTTATTAATTCATAC
>KZ651320.1:184969-201410 GCA_001010745.2 Gerris buenoi | reverse complement strand
CCCCCCTGGAAAAACTCATTTGGCACTCATGTCTGAACCTGTATGTAAAATTTCATAAAAAAAACAGCCGTGGTTTGGTTACTAATCACTAGCACAGATTATACAAGCAACAGACAACATTTTTAGATAAATACTTTTTTTTACTCAGATCTGGCGGACCTTAAGACGAGTAGATCCATAAAAATCTCAAAATCTAATTTTCACAGAAGTTTTTTTTGCAAATACTACGTTATATGAGAAAGTAAAAAAAATATATAGTTATTTCTTTTTTCTTTATTT
Source organism: Gerris buenoi (assembly GCA_001010745.2). Taxonomy (NCBI): domain Eukaryota; kingdom Metazoa; phylum Arthropoda; class Insecta; order Hemiptera; family Gerridae; genus Gerris; species Gerris buenoi. The sequence goes on along the minus strand of KZ651320.1, from coordinate 201,131 downwards.
GGAATGAATGTGAGTTCCATGAATTCATTAAATCGATGTTCATGCGAGTAACGTTGTCTTTTTTTTGGAAGAGTCTACTGTTTAAAGAACTATGTACTAGTAAACAAAAATGAGACCTTTGAAAAAAAGAGAATATGCAATTAAAATTTGGTAATGATAATGCATTACCTCATCTGCTCTTTCCATTTAGCGCTATCCCACAAAACTCTGAATCAACGTGAAAAAAAAAATTCTCGAAAAAGGTTCCGACGATTTTATATATAACAAAATTGTAATATGTAGCCCATTTAAATACGAATCTAACGTTATAAGCAGTTTTCCCGGGAAAAATCTAGCTCCTGAGAAAATAGCATAAGACGGAGAGAGCCCGTGTTCAATTCTCCGCCCAGGAGAATTTATTTTATGATAAATGTTTTATAATAATTAAATGTACATACTAAAACTAATAAATGGAAAATATTGAGCTTAGTAATTATGAACTCGTTTATAAGAAAGTTTGTCTGAGTTGTCTCGGACCTATTTTTAAAATTTAGTTCTGTCAAGTTTAATTCATGCTATTTTGATGTCTTCTTTGACTTTTCTTGTTCAGATTTTACCAATTTTAGTTTTAGAATTTTTTCCATTAAATTTTTTTGTATGAATGATTTGCCTTGGCTCAATTTAGATCTGAGTAGTAAATCAAGAGAACTATTAAGAAAATTTGTTTTTAACATAAATATTCTCACATATACTATTCCATACTGATTTAGAAATGTGTCTATGTTTAGCTTTTTAGTGGACCTTTCAATCGTTTTGAAGAATCAAAGCAAGTGTTTAGTACTCCAGTTGAAGCTCGTTATGTTAGAATATCTCCTAGAGAATGGAATAGAAATATTGCAGCTAAAGTTGATGTTATTGGATGTATGAAATCAATTGAAGAAATTATTCAATTAACTACTCCACTTCCTCCTAAACCAACTATACAACCAAGTAACTATTTTACAATTAGAGTTATGAAATTTTTAAATCACTTAATTAATTTAACATAACTTATTTGTGATGTGCAAATTTTGTAATTAATTTTGAACCCACTTTCCAATCACCTTAGAGCTTAAACTTACAGTTGATATCTGAGGTTGCGGGTCTTAAGGGATGAAAAGAAAAACTCTATCTCATGTTGTTAAAATGTTTTTTGCTATATTTCGACTCCCTATTTGAGTCATTCTCAAGCATCTACAACAAACTAATCAAACACCTTGTTTCATTGGTCACTTTAAACTAAATTGTAATTAAAACAACAAAAATTTTAATTACAATTTAGTTTAAAGTGACTAATGAAACAAGGTGTTTGATTAGTTTGTTATTTGTTGTAGATGCTTGAGAATGACTCAAATAGGGAGTCGAAATATAGCAAAAAACATTTTAACAACATGAGATAGAGTTTTTCTTTTCATCCCTTAAGACCCGCAACCTCAGATATCAACCGAATTTATAGGGATCTCCCTCATTAACAACTTAAACTTACATATTTTATCTATTTCCATTGACAATACAGAAGTTGGGTGTTTTTAAAAAAAAAAATTAAATAAAAAAATAACACTTTGACGAAGGACCACATGTTGATGACAGCAACATGTTACTGGTTGTGTCAGTGGGGCAAGTATATAACATAAAGTCGTCATGACAGTGGGGCAAATACGTAACATTTTTGCAAATGTTTGTCCATCATAAATGTGTTGATTATCTTTTTAGAATTTTATTTTAATTTCTTATCTTCTCTTTATTTTATTTTATTTTTTTTTAGAATGTGCTGATCACATGTCTCAAGGAATAGTTGATGATCAGATAACTGCATCAACTGGACGCCCTACTGCTGCTCAAATTTCCATCGATGGTGATTTAGGTTGGATACCTGCTTCATTTGCAGTTGGACAATGGCTTCAGGTAATTTATTCTACAAAAAAAAAATTTCTTAATATTTAGTTTTGTGTGCCTGCCCATCGGGTTACACAACCATATCTAAGGATGGATGACATACATTGGAAAGTTCCTTGCCGTTTTAGAAAAGTAAGGAAGAATAAGTTTAAAAAAAAAAAAAACCTCAAGTAAAGAAAAAAGGCTTGCTGACCACTAGATGATACCAAGACTGAAGTAATGTGAGAATGGTTCCATGCTGGACTCTGCCTGGGAATAGCAAAAGGCAAAGCATAGCACAATGTCATAAGAACAATCATTGGATTGTGAATGTTTAACTTAAAAGTTAATGAGTTAATGACTGATTCTTGTGGTTTTTTACTTATTTTCTTTAAATTAGGAAAATTTAGTCTTATAAATATTTTATTTTATTAACTAAAAGCCTTTTCCTTTTTTTCAATTTTCCCCTTAATTCAATTTTTCTTTGTGTGTTAGTTTGACTTCCAAGATAAGAGAGAACTAACTGGGATTATTCTGATGGGTGGTGGCAAAGGAGTTTATCTTGTTGATAATTTCCCATCATGGGTTCAAGAATTCAAAGTCAAATTCAGCCCTGACGGACGCTCCTGGAACAATATAAAAAATGAAGATGGACAAACAATGGTAAGATTATAAAATATTTATCATTGGAACCAACTAATTTGTGTTAACCTAGTTACAATAGAATTAATTCTATTACTTTATGGGCAAATTATGCTGCAATAATTCTAGAATTAATTCTGTTAAAATATAGAAGAATTAATTGTATTAGAAATTAATTCTATATAATAAAAACTAGAATTAATTCTATTAAATAAAACCTATTTTTTGTTTATAAGAGTTAAATTCTTGAAAATTTGAATTTCTACATGGCTCTTATACAATGTTGTTTTAAAGTTTTACTTATTTAATTCTAATTTCATGATAGTTAAATTTATTTTTGAATTATCAATATTTTTTAAACAAGATTGATAAAATGAACATTTCCAATTATCAATTTTTATTTTTTTTATTTACCAACTTTATCATAATTCATTATTATTGGATTAGTGTAACTGAGTGATTACACTTTCTCCTAAAACTGTCTAAAAATTGATATATCTGGTTCAATGCCCAGTAAGGTGTATTTTTTACACTAATGACTAAATCAAAGTATGTCTGAAGAGCTGGTCCTTTTGTCCTGTTATGACCTAACATTCTGTTACCACCTAACATTCTGTTATGACCTAACATTCATGATTCATTTATAGATGTTCCATGGAAATGATGATAATTCTAAGAAGTTAACAGTGATCTTTGACCAGCCCATCCGTGCAAGGTACCTGAAAATCTACCCTCAGAAGTGGCACAAGAAAATATCGATGAGAGCTGAAGTACTTGGCTGTTATGAACCTTACCGTCAGTACCTAGTTAAACTTTAATGATATTTTAAAATTGTATTTAATTAAATAACATTCCTTTTCTCGAATTTTGTTGTTAATAAATTTATATATTTTGGCGATATTAACCAGGACTACTATATTTTCAAACCACGTAAGCAAATGTTTTCTACAGATATGAACAATTAACTTGATAATTTATTATTGAACTAATAATTTAATAGATAGATAACATAGATAATCATAGATTGTGATAAAATAATAATTAGTATCATATTTCTTTAAAAAATTTAAATTTAAATCTTCCTACTTGTGTATGTTTTAACATTAATATAATTAAACTTCTTTTGTAGAAGAGATAAAAATAGCTAAACCAACAAGAGGACCACCTCCTCGAGGACTTGAAGAATGTCAGCTATGCCCTGGTGCTAAATATCCAGAGACAACTACTTGTCCATGCTTACCAGAGCAGTGGTGGGATGGTGAAAGATGTTCACCCAGGCAACAATGTCCATGCTACATCGATTATATCAAGTATGTCTTCTTTTTATTTTAATTGTTAAAAAGACAAACCAAGTTTTTTTCATTGAGTACTAAAAGTATTTAGATCGTTCCTGCAACTTATCGTAGATTTGAGATTTATCAGCATAATTTTTCTTTCAATTAATGATTTCATTCTTTTTTTGTGAAACTTTGATTCTTTACACTTTTGTGCGCTCTGTATACATTTAGAACAAGGATTTTGGTTGTGCAGAAAAGTTTATTTATTATCAATTATTTTTGTCTTTTAAGTCTTTTATAAGGAGTCCAAAATTGATAATTATGAAAATAATGTCTTCCTGTCACCTCTCATCTGAGCAGAAGCTTGAAGCCAATAAAAATTGAACTAATTTTTATTAAAAACTTGTCACTTATTATGTCTGTTTGGCTATCAATGAATTGAGGGATCACAAGGTCGTGGGTTCAATCTCACCCCATGAAAGGTCATAAAGAACCTACACAGGATCCCTGTGAACTTGCATGGCATTCCATGCTTATGCTGTGGTACTCTGATTTATTCCTGTGATGAGGGTACAGGTTTATGGTATTGGCCTTCAGATTTGCATGGCTCACAAATGAACACACCATACTGGCATGAGCAGTACATTGGAGAGTTATTAGAAGGACTTTCTACTTTATTTTTTAATTTTACACACCCTTACTTATTGTTAGAATCTTAGTCCTAGAATACGTCCTAGAATAAACAAAGATATTGGAGAGAAACAAGTTTCTTAAAAAAGACTCGGAACCTCAGCATTATTAAATAACTCTCACTTAGTTTTTTTTGTGGGTTTAGTCCTGTTCAACAGCTTAGGTCATTACAGGATGGGGGTTATCTAACTTAGTTATTACTTAGTCTGGTTAATAATTATTATTTTATTTTTTAATTAAAATATTTGAAAATTGGTGTAATTTAAAGGCATATTACCTCCAATAATAATTGTTTTTATTTGTTATAGATACACAGTTGGTAGTGCTTACGAGAATATGATGTGTGAACAGTGTATTTGCACCCTCAACGGTGTTCCTCAATGTTCTCCCAAGAAGTGTCCACCATGTGAACCTGTAAGTAAATTAATATAACGAGTAAAAGTAAAATGTCTCAGATTTAATTGCTAGAATCTTATTTAAATTGTGATCAATTATAAGCTAACATTTCAAAATATTACACTATAGAATTAAAATTGTCCATAGATTTAGATTTTAAGAGTCTTAAAGTATGTCTGTGATTTCTTGAATTTCTGGAGGTGTGTTGGTGAATTTTCTTAAAGTTACTTGGTAAAAAATATTTTTTAAATCAAACTTATAATTATCCTTCAAACCAGATAAATGTCGATGAGAAAGTTTATTTAAATAGTCTTAGACCTATTGTACTTTCTTGTATAGTTAGCATAAATTGAGAGAAGATTGTGAGAGCATGGAATTAAATTGGAAATTTTTGATGGGTTTACTCAATTTATGAAGAGATGAGTCCAAAAAGTTGTTTTTGTTTTTTAATATGAATTGAATTGCAGATGTAACATATTAAAGAATATATTACTGTTCTAGGGTACTGTAAGCCTAATCACAAATGGATGTGGGTGCCTTTGTAAACCATGTGGCCCAGATGAGATACTTTGTCCGTCGACCAATGTCTGCGTTGATAGATCAGTGTGGTGTGATGGTACTGTTGATTGTGGAGATGATGAAGTCAACTGTACTCAACCTACAACACCTTTTATTCCTCCAGTTGTTCGACGCATCACCACAGTTCCTACACCTGGTAATAAAAATAACTTTTCTTATCAACATTTTTAAGAAAATTAAACTCCTTGCACCTTTCAATTTTGAGTTTTGGAATTAATTATTGAAATTAATTCAGACTGGTTTCACTGTTGCTTGCCAATTGAACTGATGACCAAACTGGACGACATTAATTAAATATTAATATTTATCTGTGGCAAGACAGCAGCCTAAGAAGAGGACTAAATGGATGAAGCTAATGGTTAGTGTAGCTTCATTAGCTGTATAAACTGTATAATTGGTGTTCATAATCATAAGTAGATAGATGCTACTACATCCTGTTGCTTGCCAGAGTTGATAATTGAACCCAGAACCCCTGTGTGGCAATCGGAAAATAGCTGCAATGATCTACTGTGGATCTCTATACAGTAATACCCCAGACTTAAGTCTGGGGTATTACACGTCGAAAAATACATACGTTATAAAATGCGTAGGTCCAGGAATGTGCTCAGGTAAATTCTTTACTGGATACTTTTTATATAGGAAAAAATAAAGTATTGAGTAATAACTTTTATTGGTAAACCTTCACTAAATAAAATAAATAATAAGATGTATTAAGAAACAGGAGGCCGATTCTGTAACTTTTTTTATTTATATATATCCACTGTGACATTATATATCAAACATTGCTATATATCAAAGTGTTGTTATGTAATGTAGTGAATCTGTAAAGTGATGCCAGCGCTTTATGTGGCCGTATACTGAACTACGGATTGACACCGTCCTTTTTATTGGCCATTTATAGTTATTTCAGTCAGAAAACAAGAAAAGTGAATGAAAACATCAATAATGGCGTCACTTTGTTTTGGTTTTTAGCATTTGATATATAACAACATAACCTGACGAATTATATCAATAACAATTTTGAGTGGATATATATCAAACCTTATATATCAATTTCTCCTTATATAACAACAGACAAAGTTATAGATTCACGTTGACAGGTTGCGCAAACACATGTTCATAACAACAATTTGATATATAACAACATGAAAAGGGAGGTTTCAAAGTTACAGAATCGGCCTCCGGATTTATTTAAACAATAAACTTACCAGTTTTTTCTCTCCCTTTGATAACCAATTTACAATGTTTAATAGTTCTAGTTATATCGCCAAGAAGTAGTATTTAATTAATAATTTAATTTATTATTATCCTAATTCTAATGATAAACAATGCATTTTGTTAGAAATCAACAGATCTATATTTGTATATTTTATAAGTGAGATTTTAGTTACTCATTGTATTGTTAGTAGGCCTAAAGATAGAGTGTTGTGGCAAGAATATGGTATTGAACACCAACGAGAGAGGTTGTGGCATTTTGTATATGAGTGATATTTATTCNTTTTTTTTTAGTCGTCCGCCATATTGGCCGCCATCTTGAAAATATTTAGTGTAAGATTTCCAAAAACTATACAGTTGTCACTAATGCTGAGATACATCTTTGTGCCAAAATTCGTTGAAATTGGTCAATTTTTACTCCAGTTATCGTTGGACAAACAAACACACAAACACACAAACTTTTAAAATCCCAAGTCTCTGAAATAAAGAACTCACTACGCTCGTTCAATTATCCTTCAAACCAGATAAATGTCGATGAGAAAGTTTATTTAAATAGTCTTAGACCTATTGTACTTTCTTGTATAGTTAGCATAAATTGAGAGAAGATTGTGAGAGCATGGAATTAAATTGGAAATTTTTGATGGGTTTACTCAATTTATGAAGAGATGAGTCCAAAAAGTTGTTTTTGTTTTTTAATATGAATTGAATTGCAGATGTAACATATTAAAGAATATATTACTGTTCTAGGGTACTGTAAGCCTAATCACAAATGGATGTGGGTGCCTTTGTAAACCATGTGGCCCAGATGAGATACTTTGTCCGTCGACCAATGTCTGCGTTGATAGATCAGTGTGGTGTGATGGTACTGTTGATTGTGGAGATGATGAAGTCAACTGTACTCAACCTACAACACCTTTTATTCCTCCAGTTGTTCGACGCATCACCACAGTTCCTACACCTGGTAATAAAAATAACTTTTCTTATCAACATTTTTAAGAAAATTAAACTCCTTGCACCTTTCAATTTTGAGTTTTGGAATTAATTATTGAAATTAATTCAGACTGGTTTCACTGTTGCTTGCCAATTGAACTGATGACCAAACTGGACGACATTAATTAAATATTAATATTTATCTGTGGCAAGACAGCAGCCTAAGAAGAGGACTAAATGGATGAAGCTAATGGTTAGTGTAGCTTCATTAGCTGTATAAACTGTATAATTGGTGTTCATAATCATAAGTAGATAGATGCTACTACATCCTGTTGCTTGCCAGAGTTGATAATTGAACCCAGAACCCCTGTGTGGCAATCGGAAAATAGCTGCAATGATCTACTGTGGATCTCTATACAGTAATACCCCAGACTTAAGTCTGGGGTATTACACGTCGAAAAATACATACGTTATAAAATGCGTAGGTCCAGGAATGTGCTCAGGTAAATTCTTTACTGGATACTTTTTATATAGGAAAAAATAAAGTATTGAGTAATAACTTTTATTGGTAAACCTTCACTAAATAAAATAAATAATAAGATGTATTAAGAAACAGGAGGCCGATTCTGTAACTTTTTTTATTTATATATATCCACTGTGACATTATATATCAAACATTGCTATATATCAAAGTGTTGTTATGTAATGTAGTGAATCTGTAAAGTGATGCCAGCGCTTTATGTGGCCGTATACTGAACTACGGATTGACACCGTCCTTTTTATTGGCCATTTATAGTTATTTCAGTCAGAAAACAAGAAAAGTGAATGAAAACATCAATAATGGCGTCACTTTGTTTTGGTTTTTAGCATTTGATATATAACAACATAACCTGACGAATTATATCAATAACAATTTTGAGTGGATATATATCAAACCTTATATATCAATTTCTCCTTATATAACAACAGACAAAGTTATAGATTCACGTTGACAGGTTGCGCAAACACATGTTCATAACAACAATTTGATATATAACAACATGAAAAGGGAGGTTTCAAAGTTACAGAATCGGCCTCCGGATTTATTTAAACAATAAACTTACCAGTTTTTTCTCTCCCTTTGATAACCAATTTACAATGTTTAATAGTTCTAGTTATATCGCCAAGAAGTAGTATTTAATTAATAATTTAATTTATTATTATCCTAATTCTAATGATAAACAATGCATTTTGTTAGAAATCAACAGATCTATATTTGTATATTTTATAAGTGAGATTTTAGTTACTCATTGTATTGTTAGTAGGCCTAAAGATAGAGTGTTGTGGCAAGAATATGGTATTGAACACCAACGAGAGAGGTTGTGGCATTTTGTATATGAGTGATATTTATTCAATAACTCTGTCGTCTGTTCCTGGTCTTAAGAGTAAAATAAAAAATTAAGTTTTAATATCAATATGCAATATTTCAGCCCCACTTGGGCCATTTCCAGGATCATTGTCAAATATCGAATATTGATATAAAAACTTAGTTTTTATTTATATCTTTAAGACCTGGAACAGACAGCATGGTTATTGAGTATATATTTATAAAAGGGTAATTTACTACTTCATGAGTGATATTTATAATTGCAGTGGGTGAAAAATTCCTATTTTGTGAGTAATTTGTCCTGCCCTCTACCTACCCTTCTACATTTAGTACTATATTAGTTTATATTATAGATCAGAAGTTTGTGATTCAACAATTATTATTATTATTTTCTTTTTATTTCCTAGTTGAGGAGAAGCCTACTGAATGTCCACTCATTGAATGTCCTCCTGGATTCACTGCTAGTATCAGTGAATCAACCAAAGAACTCGTTGTTGAGGAAAGCAAACCTAAAGGATGGTCACCATTTGGTTCTAACTCTAGATGGAGATCTCTCATGGGAAGAGCATCTGAAAGGACATCTTCTGCTACAGGTTTGTACCACTTTTTTAACCTTTTCGCTAATGAGGATTCTGACTGGAACCGTACTTCCTAGTGGGGGGAGGGAGCCTGCATGGCCGAGGGTCTTAAGGCGCTCTTGCTCAGCTATCAATTACTCGAGGCAACTCGAGGTCGTGGGTTCGATCCCGTGCCATGATACTCTGAATTGCATCTATGAATCACAGACTGTGCAGGGCAAGGGACACCCCCCTATGGGGCACTCTTCCCCCACTCATTGATGGGGTCCAATTGAAGTGGGTCCAATCCGTGTCATGATGATGTGATTTGTCTCTATGGTTCGAGGACAGAGCAGGTCGAGGGACACCCCCTATGGGGCACTCTTCCCCCACGCTTTGACGCCCGCCTATATACCTTACTAGTGACCACGCCATACTCCCTTTGGCGGTACAATGTACAAATGCATGATGTGTGAAGTAGCTGGAACTCTCCACCTCGGGGCGTAAAAAGGGCCTAAAAGATGGCCTAGTTGCAAGGTTCGAACAAATGATTCGTCTAGTATTAGTCTAGTAGGAAGTACTAGACTACTACTACTCCTAACACGGGGGGGGACCCTTTCTCGCATTAATCCTAAAAGGAGTCCCTCCTTTCAACATTGTTTAACACCTGCAATACTTTTTATCCTAACATTGTACCTAATATTGAAAATTGTTTCTTTAAGTGGGTTGTAATCAACTTGTATGTTACAATTTGTTATCAACATGAATATTACTAGATAATAATTATAATACTTTTTTTATTGCTTTTTTAGGTTACAAGACAGCTAAGACTCGTAAGGGTTCATATGATTATAAGAAACATGCTTATGCACACAATGAACCTGTTGAAAGCAAGACAACTCAACCTAAAGGAGGATCTCCTCTCAAACTTACTGATCAGTGTCCACAGTACAAGTGCATACCAGTCAAAGGTTCACCACTTGTTGAGGAATGTCCCCCCAAACCAAGATGCCAGCAAGGGTAATTATCACTTTCTTGTTATTTATTTATTTTTTTCTTGCTGTTTATTTAAGTCCAGGTAAGCATATGTTAAGGTGAAACATATCTCACCTCTCTGGGATTAAAACTCACCAAATATGTCAGTGTTTAGACCTTAGTGTTAGTCCAGATGAAACAAAAACTAATGCTATTCCCAATAAGTATTACTGTAATAGGGATTTTGCAGTTGTTAAACTGTTGATATTTGCCACATATAAAGATAGTTGGACCAGACTTAGCTGTATGCAGTGAGGTTGCTATGCACAGGTGGAGCAGCTAGCTAAGATGAAGGAGGGCGGCTCAGAATATTTTTTTAGAATTGAAAAACAAAATCCTTAGTTCTAAAATGATTTCTTAGTGTAATTGAGGAATGAACAATCCAATAAATCTAATAAGTAAAAGGATATTGTTTTCAGTCTGGGATGTCTCTTAGCAATGTGCTGCCCCATAGGGAAGAGTAAAAAAGCCACGATAATAGTGGAAAGTGAATTAACCCTTCGATGGTCATGTGGCATTTATCTTTAGACAAGTAATTCTAAGTTGGGATCCTAGTTATAACACCCCTAGACAACGCCTAACTCCCTAGGTATTGTTTTAGATTAGCAGATGAGCTCATTGCATTTTTCTAACTCCAATTTGACTCATTATGTCACGTAATGATTTTTATTAATATTTATTTGTTTTAATCATGACCAACTGTGATTGGTAACGTATAAGTAATATCTATATTTAATTAAGACTGAAGCTGTGAATTAGTCGATCAATTTGTCTATTTTGTCTTTCTTTTTTACAATTAGGGTGACCCAGTGGTGTGGGGACAGGTTTGACGTGGGGAATCTCTTATAATAAAAACTTTTTTTTGCTTGTAACTAATTTTTTTAATATTTATCTATTTCAAAAGAATCTCAAAGCTATCATTATTATTATTTTAGATTTGATCTGCAAGTTGCTAAGAGTCCTGAGGAGAAATGCAGTATCTACTCATGTGTTCAAAAAGAAGTTAAACCCCCAGATGGTAAATGCAATGTTACTGGAAGAACATTCACAACATTTGACGGAACTGATTACAAATATGATATCTGTGATCATGTACTGGCTAGGGATAAGATCAACAACCTCTGGGAAGTTAAAAGTAAGAAAACAGAAATGTTTATTTTTAAAATAATTTTTATTTCTAAATGTTTTTTAATTTTTACATTCATCAACTCATAAGATAAAGAGCAATTATTTTTCTCTATATCTATATTCATTTTGCTTGCTTTAATATAACAAAATGTATCAGTTTATTGACAAAAATAGTCAACCTAGTAGTATATACCTAGTTAATGCTTAATTAATATAAAAGTGTTTCCGACATTTTTGAAAGAAATAAATTATTAATTTTACTCTTTGAGTTTATTCAATAACTTGCATCAATTATCTCTATTTTACAAGATTTTATTTTACTCGCATTGTGTTGTATGTTTGTATACATATATGAAGGTATGTATGTATGTTCGGGAATTTTAAATCACTTATCCTCAACCAATTGAATTGAAATTTTGCATACACGTTTAGTTTGGATGACAATGTATGATTAGCTAAGTGAAGTCATTCTAAATCCAATATAGCAAGCAGTTCAAGATGGTGAACTAGTTATTTTTTAAGTACCCACATGATATGGGTATCAAATGAAAGAGTTTGCTGAGAAGAATATGAATAAAAGCTTGTTTTTAAAATATTTCTTTTTATAATCAACTTATTTATAATTTAAATTGTATATTATTTTTATTTTTTAGTTATGAAAGAGTGCAGTTATATTGGACCTTGTTTTAAATACCTGGTGATTAAACAAGATGACAATATTTTGAAATTCAAGCCTAATTTATCTGCAGAGTACAATGGATACAACTACTCCATCCCTCAGGTATAAATCATCTCCCTTTTTATAATTCTATGTTTTTCTATTTTTATAATTTAAGTTCTAATCATAATTTAACGAGCAAAATCTCATGTAGTTTTCATTCCACGATCCCCCCCCCCCCAAAAAAAAGGCATTTAAAGTTTGAATCAATGATAATTTACCTATTTGACTCTTAATTAGCCCTGCAACCATACTGTGTACTCCTCGTAGGAAATCTGACACCATGGGGTATCAGATTTGTTGTCCCCGTCCCCAATATTTTTCTTTGTTTTAATTATTAAATTATGATTAGATTATTAATTAAAACTCTTTATTAGAAATAAAATATTCATACTTTTATAAAAAAGTGTATTTTTTCCAAGAAAAAAAAACAAAAAAAAAAACACTTTTTTTCATAGTAAATAACAAACAACTTATTACAAATTTCAATTAGAATAATCTATCTGACCAAAAACCACTTGTGTGGTAAAAAAACACCCCGTCATGTCTGTGGTCCAAAAAAGTTGTGAAATCAACTTTCTATCCCGCCAAGTGATGTTGGCACTTTCTCCTGACCCATCACTATCAACATAGATACTTTTCAGCTTCTTCTCCTTGGCGGTGGGCCACGCGATTTCCTAAAACTGGAATTTTAATATTCTTCAAACACCAATACAATTTCTTGTTTCACCTTCACATTTGCCAAATGAGGTTTGTGTGGAAAGATGGTTGTGCGTGGAATACAACCAGTTAACATTAGGTAGTACTGCAGGCACACCGCCAAGGAGAAGAAGCTGAAAAGTATCTATGTTGATAGTGATGGGTCAGGAGAAAGTGCCAACATCACTTGGCGGGATAGAAAGTTGATTTCACAACTTTTTTGGACCACAGACTTGGCGGGGTTTTTTTTTACCACACAAGTGGTTTTTGGTCAGATTTCATGACTTTTTGTACGGTTCCTAAGGAAGGATTCTCTAAACTCTAAACTGTTTATTCCCACACATTAGAATCAAATAAAAGTGAAGTTAAAAGCTTGACAAGTTCTATAGAGAGGTCTATTGGAGAACTACGAGACCTATGACATTAAAAGACTTATCATTCTGATATAGAAGTATAGAAAACATAAAAAATAAGATAATAATAATTATAAAGTAATAATATATAATAATAATAATAAATAATAAAATAAAATCATAGAAAACAGAAATATATGTATTAATAAACAAATTCCCCCCCCCCCCCTTGAACTCAAGAGAATAAGGTTGAACTAAACCCTGAACCTATAATACTAAGTTCAAAAGATGAACTCGTAAATAGAAGTCATTCATAGGTCATGTGACAAGCACGAAACTACTACTCAATACACTGCTGTACCTCTGCTTAAGGGTGGTTGGGGGGGGGGTTGAGTTGAGGGGGGATGCACTAGAGCCTTAGACGAATACAAAAAGCCCTCATTTATTGAAATCGGTTAAGTAGTTTAGGCTGTAGGTGCGTCAACGTTAGAGTGACTGCTCGCTAGCTTGGTTTCTCGCTCCGCGTTAAGCGTAGGAATGAGCTATCTCAATTTTTTTGATCTAGGAATGCACTAGGGTTCTAGACGAATCCAAAAAGCCCTCATTCATTAAAATCGGTTCAGTAGTTTAGGCTGTAGGTGCGACAACATAAAATGAAGGAAGAATAAGAATAAGAAGAAGTCATCAAAACTACCATTTTCAAACCTATTTTTCTCTACTTCTAATTGGCCGATTTTTACCATTTTTTTTTATATTTTTAATCTGCAGGAGACGGCCTACAAAGATATTAAAAAACTATTTAGGTAGCTTGTACGTATTTCACGCTGCAGACCCTCAAAAACCCTAGTTTGTCACCTACAGTATATATACACTGGCAGCTTTTGTGAAATTTTGACTTTTTGACTTGGCGGGGCGGAACGCTGCTGCGTTCCTAAATAAACATAATTGGGAAAAAGTTTGACAGCACAATTTGAGAATGAACATACTTTTTGAACTTCTATTACTGACCACAGGGAGGTGTAGGGTCTCAAATAGACTTCTTACCCTCGCTACCTAGGTAACAACTAAAGGAAAGAATGCTTGGAAGTGTTTAAAGAAATACCCTTTGTTATTTAGATAAAGGACAATGACACAGTGTGAGATAATATGTTATAAAATAACTAAATATATCTACTGGGGTGTATCACACCCCACCACGTGGATTCAGGGCAAGCTTTGACCTAGTCAGCTTGAGTGACCCAAGGAATTGAAATATCACAAAATTGAGCCTTTTAATTCCTTTAAGGCCCACCTACTCAAGTATTTATATACCTGGCGCTGGCGGCTTATCCAAGCTCCGATAATCTGAGTTTCCAATAATCCGAGTCAAACTACTAGAGTTCTTGGAAAGAAGGAGGGGAAGTGGATTCCCTGAATTAAACATAATTAGGACAGTGGTAGTAAAGATTGTTCCATATGATTTCATGGAATTTCTTTCCTATCTGAGCAGCTGTGTTTACATTCAAATTCAGGGAAGTCTATTAATTTGTTTCTTCTTCTTCAGTTTTAAGTTAGATCTTTAACCGATCGCATCACATTTTAATAAAGAGTGAATGAAAACATACTGAATCTTCTGTTTGCTATGGGAAAGTAGATATTCTTTGTTGCGTATAGAGGTAATGATGTGACACTGAAAATAATTGCACGGGTGTTAGGTCTGTAACAGTGGTTTTGTGATTGGAAACGGAATATGACGACATTATTTTAAAACCCTAATGAAAATTAAATATAATTGTATTATTTTTCAATAAAGAATTCATATTTTTCCCAAAATTCCAATAATCCGAGTTTATTAGTAATCCGAGTTAGTGTCGGTTCCATCCAACTCAGATTTTCAAGACTCTACTGTATTTATCATATCTATTTATGTATTCTTATCTAATAGAAAATTTGTTTTTTGTACTTTTCTTATTTTATTTTTATTTTCAGATTCAAAAAATAGGAGGTCAGACAGAAGAGTTTGCTCTGAAGCAAGTCAGTGATACTTACCTACTTTTCTCAAGTATCCATGAATTTTCAATTGTCTGGGATACTCTGGGTAACGTTAAGATCATTGTGAGTATTAAATTTCTATTATTATTACTATTATTAATGTAGATAATGTTTTTAATTATTTTTGCTTTGTTTAGGACAAGGACTTATTAAAAAGATTTCTCTGAAACTCACAATGTCATTCCAAACAGCTAGAAATTATATTCCTAGGTATTTTATCATCTGCATTAAACTTTTTTGGACAAATTATCTTGGCATTAGCAATGGTGGTGCACTTCATTCATATGACTAAATAATTTGTCATTAGCCAGGAAAGGGTTACTTTTAAGATGTAAACATTTTAAGAAGTCTTTAGTGAAAGATATTTGTCCTTAAAAATTAAATTAAATTTATAATTGCTTTTTTAGGGTTTCGTTGGTAAAACCAAAAAAAAGAAACCCTTATAGTGTCGTTCCTGTGTCTGTCTGTCACTCTGTACGTTTCCAATAACTTTTGAACCAAAAGAGATAAAAGCGTGAAACTTACCAGTAATAAAGATCGTTTTGACGCGCACACAGGAAAAATATAGAGAACTCAAAATAATCAGCTGTTCAAATTCAAAATGGCGGATAATTCACATCGCGAGAAAAAAATATTTTTTTAAAATTTTGAGT
>KZ651320.1:160206-183931 GCA_001010745.2 Gerris buenoi | reverse complement strand
ACCAACGAAACCCTTTTTACGTGAGAATTCACGCCTTACCAATTTATTTCTACCAAAAATGAGTATCTTTTGAACATAACATTAATTTGTGGTCAAGATTCTCGTAGAAACTGTTAGGTTAGGTATTGTGTCACTATTTGTTTTTCTGTATTTTAACTTTACCTCTACAACACAAAACTAAAATATAAATAGTAATAATTGTGGAGTTATAACACATTGTTGGATTAGTTTTTGTTTTTATTTTGAAGCTGTGCACTTTATAGTTGATGAGCTAATGATCCATAATAATAATATTAATATAAATGTTCTCTTCAAAGAGTTTCTCTAAATACCATTACCATGATATGGTAATGGTCGCACATTTCTTTTACTTATGATGTGTAAAAATTATTTCCTCTTCTTTGTAGGTACCTGGTAGTTCAGTTGGTAAAGTGGATGGCATGTGTGGTTTCTTCGACGGTCATGCTGAAAATGACAAGATGAAGCCTGATGGAACTTCTGCACACACTTCAGTTGAATTTGGTGATTCTTGGGGAATTCCTGAAAAGTGTACAGCGCATGTCTGTCCAGTAGAGATACAGAAGGAAGCATTTAAGGCTTGCAACGCAATCAGGTAAGAAATGTTCAAACTGATTTTCTGCTAGAATAATTTTGGTATAGTATGGTAACATAACTGTGGACAAACATTTAATATTCTTTGTACTAACATTCCTCACCAAAAACCACTGTGTGGCGATGTCTAATCTTTTAGAAGGCCAATTTAATCCTGTCCCATTTCTATAATTTAACAGAAAGCAATTTTAAAGTTTTTCCCTAAAAGTTTGCTATTTTCATATTAAAAAAAAAATAAAATACTACTCATATACTATTAAAGTATTTTATTTGTCATGAAATTTAATTTAGACTTAATTTATTTTATCAATATTGTTATTTGATTAACATTAGTTTACCATTTACCAGAAAAGAAGGTGCAGTCTAACATTGTTTACGAATTCATCTTCTGGTACATCTTAACATCGTTATGATTTTTTGGCTGTTTTTATTTATTTTTTAAATATTATTTCAGGGAAGAGCCTCTTAATGAGTGTGGTTCTTGGGTTCCACTAGAAAATTTAGTTAGCAAGTGTGTTGAAACACTTTGTTCCTGCATTGAATCTGGCTCAACGCTTAAAGATTGCCGCTGCAATGTGCTGCTTCAAGCTGTTACTGAGTGCAGATCCTTTGCACCTACCATTGAACTTAATGACTGGCGTCTTATTAACGACTGCCGTAAGTATAAACTTCTATTTTATAGTTATTTTCACTGCTTCAATGTAAACTTAAGTAGAACAATAATTTTATTTAAACACTTCATTAAAACTTTAAACTAAATTGAATCTTTACGAATATGTTTTGTGGTAAAACGACAATGGATCAATCCATACGGAGTGGTCCAAAAATTAAATAGTTGGTTGCTCGACCATTTTAGAAAAAATTTATATTTTCCCTGTTGTTTCCCTCTTATTTAAGGTGTTCAAAACAATGCTTTAAAAAAATTTATCTTAAACCGTTTAGGTGTGGCGGCCATTTTTGATTTCCTTCGCACGCTAATTTGTGTGTTTTTGGGCATTTACGTCAATGCTCATATCTCCTAAACTATTTGTCCTAGAAGGCTGAAACAAAAACCAAATTAAAGGTAATTGCCCAGTGTTTAACTTAGGTTATGTCCATATTTCACCTAGTAATTTTCCTTCCATGAGAAAATTTCACCTGAAGTTGGATATCAAAATCAAGAAAATTTCGCTTTTCGGAAATTTTTTTCTGAAGNATAAAAAATATCAAGCTGTATATATAACTCCTTCCTTCAGAAAAAAATTTCCGAAAAGCGAAATTTTCTTGATTTTGATATCCAACTTCAGGTGAAATTTTCTCATGGAAGGAAAATTACTAGGTGAAATATGGACATGACCTAAGTTAAACACTGGGCAATTACCTTTAATTTGGTTTTTGTTTCAGCCTTCTAGGACAAATAGTTTAGGAGATATGAGCATTGACGTAAATGCCCAAAAACACACAAATTAGCGTGCGAAGGAAATCAAAAATGGCCGCCACACCTAAACGGTTTAAGATAAATTTTTTTTAAGCATTGTTTTGAACACCTTAAATATGAGGTAAACAACAGAGAAAATATAAATTTTTTCTAAAATGGTCGAGCAACCACCTCTGGACCGGTCCATATGGATTGACCCCAATACCACTTGTAGCATGTCCTACCAAATTCAATGAAGAATTAAGGTACTCCCAAACATTTAGTGAACTGTATATTTAAAAATTTCATAAAGATTTAAGGCAATACCAACCACAAAAATCACTTCTTACAGTGTTTCAGCCAAAAAAATTAAATAATATAAATGTATTGAGAGAGATGTTGAGTGCCTACTTTACACCTCTCTTTTCTTCAGGCCGCTACCTAATGGCTCGGAGGAAAGGGAGAGAGGAAAAGGACTAGACATCAGACCACAACCAGGATGTTATGTTTGTATTCTACATTTGTATGTCTCTATATCGTCACTGAAACTGCAAATTGTCGTATGTCAAATAGGGCATTTTTCAGGAGAGCAAAAAAAAGTGTATATTTTCTTTCAATAATATGATAAAATTATTATACCATCTTTAATATTCTTTAATTAGTATTTATTATTGCATGGCTCAACAACTGAAGCATTGGATTTAATATTATAATAAAAACAGCTACCTACAACACTTTGAAATCAAATATTAGTCAAGATTTTTAAACAAACAACACTTCGCACCTAACACACAACCTTTTGCGTTTAAATTTTTAGGGAATTAAAAGACTTACGACACTTTTAAAATTATTTTTTATTCATATTATTTTTAAAAAAGGGTATAAAAACAAAAGTTACACTTATTTGGGTCATGTATCATTAAACACAAGTTGTAATATATCTTCCTGATAAGATATATTTATTGCACTAAGGATAAATCACAACATACGATAATTTACAGTTTAAAGAAAAAAAACATACAACATTTTGATATTTTATTATATCTCTTATTTCAAAAGCTGATGACACAATACCAGCAGTGAGGATAACTAAATACAACATTTTTAACCAATAATAAAAAAATACAATTTTTGACATACGACAATTTGCAGTTTCAGTGAAGATATGTATGTTTTCAGACTACAACCA
Source organism: Gerris buenoi (assembly GCA_001010745.2). NCBI lineage: Eukaryota > Metazoa > Arthropoda > Insecta > Hemiptera > Gerridae > Gerris > Gerris buenoi. Next base: position 180,734 of record KZ651320.1, on the reverse strand, counting down.
TGATGTCATGTTTGTATTCCACATTTGTATCTCTCTATATGTATGTTTGATTGCCAATGAACTGAGCTTTAAGGTAGCCAGCCCCTCTGATATTTTTACTTAAGTTAAAATAATTTCTTTTAGCGTCAGAATAATACCCAATGTAATTCCCACCCAACAATCTCAAGTTAAATCCGAGTTAATTTGTGTTGCAGCACTAGTTATAAATTGCGAATATTAAATTAGAGTTTTAAAATTGTTCAATTTAATAATGTTTAGCCGTGGAGTGCCCTGATGGATTAGTATATCACGAGTGCTTTAGAAGATCCTGTGAACCTTGCTGTTCTGAACTTATGGTTGAGGATGCCTGTCCACTTACTGATCAGTGCTTCCCTGGATGCTACTGTCCTGCTGGCTATGTAAGGGATGGAGAACGCTGTGTCAAACCTTCTGACTGCAGGGACTGTAAGTTGTTAATATTGAATGATTAATTATTAGTCTGGGGGACCAACACTGTTCAGTGTTCATCCAACATATTGTGGATAGTCTCAAGTAAATAGCTGATAAGACCCCTCACCCAATTGACCCATCACTGGAATGGCAGCAAGAAGCCCTCTGGAGTGCCCTTCCATTGTGGGTGTTAGAAGTGGTGAATAGCTGATAAGACCACTCACCCAATAGACCCATCACTGCAATGGCAGCAAGAAGCCCTCTGGAGGGCCCTTCCACTGTGGGTGTTGTGCTATTTTTCTTTTTTATAAAATACTTTTTATTAAGTGTTTGGTAATTTTCATACTACGGAAAGTTTAAATTAATTTAAATCAAATAATAATCATTATTAACACTAGGAGACAGACAGAGAAAAATAGACTCCAGCACCGGGATCCCACGCTGGAGTCTATTTTTCTCTGTCTGTCTCTGTGTTAATAATGATTATAATTTGATTTAAATTGTTTATAAATGCAGGTTATCAGTGTTTCTTCTTAAATACCTAAGATGCTCTAATCATATATCTAAATATATGAGACGTGTTCCACACTAATAAATCAAATCTAACGAGGTGTGAAGATGCTGTGGGGCAGAAGATGTTGGGGCATAAGTTGGAGGAAGGCGCTACGGGAGGCCCTGATGGCTGCCCGGGTCGGAAAAATATGGCCGTACCAGGCCCCTAGTGTTAATATAACTGTAAGGTAAACTGCGACGAGAAGAGACTGTAGGAATTTTAACCCAGACGCACCTAAAGGGGGGCGGCACCTGAAATTTGAAACTTTGTTCGGTTTTTGAATTTTAGTGACGGCCCCGATTGGGCGTCTGGGTCAAAATACCTACAGTGTCTTCTCCTCGGTTTACCTTATAACTGCCTGGTACGCCCTTATTTTTTTTCCAAACCAGGCAGCCACCAGGGCCTCCCGTAGCACCTTCCTCCAACTTGTGCCCCAACATCTTCTGCTCCACCGAAGATGCTTCATCGATCATTTTGGAAATGAAATTACTAGCTACTGATTTTTTTATTTATTTTTTTTTTTAAATTATTATTTATTTCTTTGTTATTTGATCCTTGTGTTTTTAAATTTTATAAAATAGAAGGTTGTTCTTAATAATGCAATTATTTTTAGGTATGTGTGAAGGATATGATAAATCAAGATTTGTACCTTTTGATAAGAAAGATTATAGATTCGCTGGAAACTGTACTTATGTCTTATCTCAAACACTAACTGATGTCAAAGGACCAAGCTTTAAGGTAAACCAAGCTCTAACCAAACAAAAGCTCTTACCAGCTCTAACTATCTTGAAAGGCATTTTACCTTTCATAATTTTATCGTGATTTATATAATTTTACTTCACATTTATGTTTACTTACAGATTTATGGTACAAATGGACTGTGTGAGGATGGCTCTGGAGAAATCTGCATTCAAAGTGTAACAATAATGGTTAAGGATCACATTGTTCATGTCTCATATAGAAATGATAAAGTGAGTATTTATAGAATTTGTTCAGTAACACTTGTTTGTTTTTTGTTGATATGATGTTATTTTATACAAATAAACTTCTGCTTGTATCAAGTTGAAATTTTACCACCTGCATCAATTGTACTTTAGAGGATGTATATAAAGTTTGATTAAAATTGTTACGTTAGAACCTAAGCTATCGGTAAACCTTGTTTTCTCTATTTAAAATATGTTTAGGTTCCCTTTAATAGTTTTAACGATCTTTATCTCTTTATAGCAATGTTGTTGTCTTCTAAAAACATTATTAGAAAAAATATTTATCTACGACTGATACGTAATATAAATATTACATCTCTGTTTAGATTTGTAGAAAGTGATTCTTTACACACCTGTATTAATTGCGCATGCGTCTCATTGTTTTGAACAATTCCTCTTTTTTCCCCCTCTAGTGACGTAAAGAAGAAGAATTCCTCTTTTTTCCACTCTAGTGACGTAAAGAAGAAGAATTATCAACTTTACACACGATTAGCGAGTTTGTTTACATTTAACATAACTAACTTGATGTTTATTTAATAAAAGTAACTGTTTGTATCGAGTTTTTTTGTGAAAATCAATGAGTGATTTAAGTGATTATTAAGAATATGAGGAGAATAATACGCCTTCCGAAATAATTTATTCGGCACAAAATACAACTAACGAATTGATGTCATCTTTATCAAAAGAGAAATACGAGCTTACATACAGGAAGTTTATTATTTTTTTCTGCATTTATTATTAAAATCTAACAATCGTAGATAAAGTACGGTACGCAACTCGTGTGACAACGGCATTTTGCATTGCTCGTGTGGTTTTTACTACCCTCGCTATCACTCGGGTGTAAACTCCACACTCGCATGCAAAATGCTACTTTTCACACTCGATGCGTAATGTACTATTGTCTCATCGAATAGGGCATGATAGAATCATTTCCAGTCCGATAATTCCAATTTTACATTTGAAGCTGACGTTTACTCAAGCTTTGTGTGAGAACCCTTAGGCTAATAACGCTGCCTAACGAACTTAGCTTAAGCATTAGTAAAAGGAACATGTATACAAAATTTCAACTAAATCTGTCAAGTTTTACTCGAGTTATCGTCGGACATGTAAACATTATTGACAGGATGCATAGAAGAAGCTCGCTCCAATTACTTTAGTAATTAATCTATCTTTTTTTTAACGTCCCAATCAACAGCTTTTGGTTATTACAACACAGGGTATCTGGCCACTTTATTAATTTTTTCTCTTAATTTTAAGCTTCAACTCAATTTCTCCATGATATGTTTTTGGGCATTGAATCCACTTATCGACATTTAAATACTTTTCTATGAAGTGGAGAAAACCAGTGTACAGTAGATGGATCTTAAGTTGCAAAGTTATGAAACATAAATCCATTTTGATTACTATTTGGTCTGCTAGGAGCTTTTATATCATTTTGTATAAAATTTAGAGCCTCTATCGGCGAAATATAGTACTAAAATGAGAACAAGAGAACATCAGTCTACCTCCTATTATATTTTAACTTCCTGGCACGATATTTAAGAGCGTCACTTGTTCATGTCATTTATTGAAACTTCAGCCTGCCTATCGTTAAAATATTGTACAATAAATAAAATCCTAACGACCTTTTTTAAATCCTAACTTCCTGTCATATTTTTCATATCATATTTTGCATGGCAGAAATTCTGTAACCAAGTTAAACTTAATCCTCGTTAAACTTTTTTTTTTGTATGAACATGTTTTTTATCTGCATGCTCACACATGTATTTATTATGTATTTTTTAGTTGAAGCTAAAGATTGATGGAGTTGAGCAGACACAGCTTGCTAGAAAGTCAGATTGGCTCAATGTTCACGAGTTAGCTGGTAAGAGTATATTGGTCTGCTTGGTACAGATGGAAGTAGATTTGGAGTTCTTCATCAAAGGCAAAGGATTCTCTCTCAAAATCCCTTCTCACTACTATAACTCAAAAACCGAAGGACTTTGTGGTACGTTTTATAATATTCTTTTTTTATCTAATAATCATGTGCTAACTAAAGATATTTGAATTATCCTTATCTATATTTATTAAATTGTTAACAATCAAAATATTTATGAATAAATAATTCAATTTATAAAAATGTTTCAAACATGTTTCTTGTTTGAACCAACATTTTGTCAAACTCAAAGAGAAATTTTTATTAGATTATTCAAGAACAGAAATTATATGTGAATGCAAAGGGGTGTGTGCACTCTGTGTATGTACTCTGAAATCTGCACTGCACAATTTTTTCCCTTGTTTTCAGGTAACTGTAATTTGAATAGCACTGATGACTTCAAATCATCTGATGGTCTAATTTTGGTTGAAGATGTCGATACATTTGGATCTAGCTGGAAAATACAAGAATCACCTGAATGTAAGTTAAATTCTAATTATAAATGAACTTAGTCTGTTTGTATGTTTATCTGTCTGTCAGTAACATCTATCTTTTTCTGTTTATTCAGACAAAAATTTCTTTGTATATTACTAAATTGTAACTTGATCAATTTTAATTTTAACTTCTTATAGATCATCTGAAGTAGTATTGAAAAAACATGTAACATTTTAACTTGTGTGTAATTCAGTTCAGAAGTGATTCAGTTACATTTCAAAAGGAGCTGTGGAGCATGTCATACATCTCAAGTCCCTAAGAAAACAATAATAACTCAAAATTAGTAAATTTTCAACACATTATGTGTGACATACATGTATATAGAGAAAAAATAATAACCCCTAAGAATACAGTAATAACCTTTAAAAAAAATTAAATAAAGTTTCTTCAAGAAAACTGTAATAAAGTTTACTATTATTGTTACTTTAGGACGATTCTTTGCAACATATATTTGTAGTACATAGTGTTATTAATTAGGCACCCTCATTCCATTATTTTAAATACCCTTCTCTTAAATACCTATCTATATTTCTCACTTATTTATCACAAAATATTGTCTAAATATTCAATATGGTTAAAGCCATGCTATGCCTAGTTATTTTTCACTTAATTTATGATTGATTATCCACTTAAAAATGTGTTTTAAAATTAATTTTCAAAATTGATTTTATATTGTTTGACTTTCAGTCTTCGCTTCATTGGGTATTGAAGACGAAGTGTGTGGAGTTAAAGAAAAGGAGCCAGAGTGTGTTCTTCCACCGCCTCATGAAGATCCTTGCCTCAAACTCATGGATGCTTCAGTCTTCGGCAGGGTAATTTAAAAGCCATTTCAAACCATTAACTTATTTAAGGTAGGATATAAGATGTGAGTGGAGGTCATCAATAAAAGTAGAAGGCAAAAGTCTCTCCACGTAAAATATTTAAAAAAAAAAATAATCAAAGCAGTTTTCTGCCTTTATAAGGCCATCTTCCGTACCAAAAGAGATGGAAACGTAAATCAACTAAGAAGAGCTTATAGGGCGGGGTGATTCATACAAAGTCAGACACTGACACAATACACCATTCTTGACCAGTGTCACAGAGTCTTGTGCCAGTGTCTGTCTTTGCATGACTTACCCTGCCTTATGTACTCTTTTAATTGATTTACCTTTCCACCTCTTTCAACACTGAAGATATAAAACTTATAAAGGCCGAAAACTGCTTTGATTTTTATTTTAAACAAATATTTTATGTGGAGAGACTTTTGCCTTCTAATATTAACTTATGTATTTAGTTCTATTGCCTATGTGTTATCACGGAAAAATTGTTAAAATAAACAAGTTAAGTTCATCCGTTGTATAGGAAATTCTAGAGTCACCAAACTGATATCTTTTGTTAATCTGTTACCAAAATATGTATTAAATATAGTTATCTTTTGAAACGCATACTTTGAACTTATCTAACTCTGTATAATCTCCTTTTACTTTTATTGGAAGTCTTTCTTATAATTCTTACATGTTTATGATAAATTCAAGAAAGAAGAAAATGCTTCTACTCAAAATAAATTTATTGTACAAAGCCAACTTTTGATCTAGAATTGTTAACTTCAGTTTTGGTGAGGTGGGAAAAATAATTCTGAAGTTAAGATAGAGTGCTTACAAATTAGATTATTTTAAATATCTCATATTATAATTCTAATATAAGTTATCCATGATCTTTAATTTAATTATATTATTGAAAGATAATTTATTTTTATGTACATATTTGAAACCAAAACTTCTTTACTAAATCTTGTTTATTATTCAGAGTAAAATATTTTTGTTTAAACTTTTTAGTGCCATGCTGTGATTGATCCAAAAATCCATGTGGAAAATTGTCATCTAGCACTATGCAAGGAAGAGATCTCAATATGTCAGTTTATGGAGAGCTACGTGAGAGAATGCTCCGAGGAAGCTATATGTTTGGATTGGAGAACTCCTGAACGCTGTCCCTACTTCTGTCCTAAAGGTATTTTAATAGCAATAGGTTCTACCTTTATGAATAACTATTAAAAATTATTCCAAAAATAATAATAGCTGTTAAGAAGTTATAAAAGTAATGCTAAAATTCTTTAAACTTCATCTTTTTAAGATGTTGAGTACTTACTATCTATAGTATGCTTACTATAGTAGTACACAAAATACTTAACGTTACTGTAGAAACAGCAAAAGCAAACTACCTGATAAGTAAATTGTTTATTTGTAACTTGCTAGGCCTAGTAAAAATTGCCCACCTATATTATACTGGTTGTCTTGCTTTTAAAATATTTTTGGCACATATTTGGGTCATATTTTCTTAAACCTTACATTAATTGTTTTGAATGTTAATTGAATTGTAAAATTATGGTAGTTCTGTTTTCGATTTAAAAAAAAAAAAAATTATAATAGAAATCTTAAATTTGAATACTGATGTGTAAGTATAAAGTTGCTGATAAAAAATAAATATATANACACTCTGGAACGACCACCACAACCCATCATCCTTCCTGGAGGAGCTTCGATCTGAGGATGGAGGAGTTAACAATGGAAATTCTCCTGACTCAATCAGACGTAACCTCAGCACTTTTACCATATTTAGGTAAGGTGTTACGCCGCGCGTCTTCAGTCTTCCCATCGACTCCAACTCCGTTGTAAAACCAATATTTGTATTTGTAAGTCATAATTCCATGTTATAATATTTATAATTGTAAACTTGAAATAAATTCTTTTTAAAAACTTAAATTCGTATAATCACAAGTTAACTTATATATATCAATTAAATTATTCATGAAATAAATTAATGGTAAATATATATGATAGACCTTTTTTTTTCGTCGAATGGTTTTCTTTACATATCAGCTCATAGAAAACACATTTTTTTGTTTTTTTATTCACACATTTTGTTGGTAAATGCCAGTGTAAAATAGCTCACCCACTAAGACCACCACAAGGGTCAGCATGTTAAGTTTCTAAAAATCTAATAAATGTCCATAGGCTAGATCCTATTGGCTAATCTTAAACTGACAGAAAATAACTTGGTTGCATATTTTTGACGTGGTACTTTTTTACATTTAATTTCAGGGTTGGAATACAGATACTGCACTCTTGGATGCAAGTTGAACTGTGATAATTATAAGATCTTCCAAGAAGATCTATCAGCTTGTAAATCTCCTATGAAAGAAGGCTGTGTCTGCCCTGATGGACAGGTATGTCTTCCTTTGTTTTCTTCTTTAGTATTAGTGGAGATTTCCAGGTACTTCTTTAGATTGTTACTCCCTTTTTTATTTTTTTAGAATATAAATGGAAATAATTATTCATAAATTGTTTTGTCTATATTATCTATTAAGGCAAAGAGATGTCTAGTTGTGACATACATGTATATAGAGAAAAAATAATAACCCCTAAGAATACAGTAATAACCTTTAAAAAAAATTAAATAAAGTTTCTTCAAGAAAACTGTAATAAATCTATCTATATTTCTCACTTATTTATCACAAAATATTGTCTAAATATTCAATATGGTTAAAGCCATGCTATGCCTAGTTATTTTTCACTTAATTTATGATTGATTATCCACTTAAAAATGTGTTTTAAAATTAATTTTCAAAATTGATTTTATATTGTTTGACTTTCAGTCTTCGCTTCATTGGGTATTGAAGACGAAGTGTGTGGAGTTAAAGAAAAGGAGCCAGAGTGTGTTCTTCCACCGCCTCATGAAGATCCTTGCCTCAAACTCATGGATGCTTCAGTCTTCGGCAGGGTAATTTAAAAGCCATTTCAAACCATTAACTTATTTAAGGTAGGATATAAGATGTGAGTGGAGGTCATCAATAAAAGTAGAAGGCAAAAGTCTCTCCACGTAAAATATTTTAAAAAAAAAATAATCAAAGCAGTTTTCTGCCTTTATAAGGCCATCTTCCGTACCAAAAGAGATGGAAACGTAAATCAACTAAGAAGAGCTCATAGGGCGAGGTGATTCATACAAAGTCAGACACTGACACAATACACCATTCTTGAACAGTGTCACAGAGTCTTGTGCCAGTGTCTGTCTTTGCATGACTTACCCTGCCTTATGTACTCTTTTAATTGATTTACCTTTCCACCTCTTTCAACACTGAAGATATAAAACTTATAAAGGCCGAAAACTGCTTTGATTTTTATTTTAAACAAATATTTTATGTGGAGAGACTTTTGCCTTCTAATATTAACTTATGTATTTAGTTCTATTGCCTATGTGTTATCACGGAAAAATTGTTAAAATAAACAAGTTAAGTTCATCCGTTGTATAGGAAATTCTAGAGTCACCAAACTGATATCTTTTGTTAATCTGTTACCAAAATATGTATTAAATATAGTTATCTTTTGAAACGCATACTTTGAACTTATCTAACTCTGTATAATCTCCTTTTACTTTTATTGGAAGTCTTTCTTATAATTCTTACATGTTTATGATAAATTCAAGAAAGAAGAAAATGCTTCTACTCAAAATAAATTTATTGTACAAAGCCAACTTTTGATCTAGAATTGTTAACTTCAGTTTTGGTGAGGTGGGAAAAATAATTCTGAAGTTANAAATCTTGCAATCGATTAATAACTAACTTCCCGAGTAGCTAGACATTTGAAACTTTTAGAATAGCTCAGAACTTGATGACAATGCATTATTTTAATTCTTTTAGCCATCTTTCAGCAGAATTTAATTAGTTTTCAGCAAATTTTGCTGTATGGAAAGTTAGTTTGGAAAAAATCCGCAAATTATTTTATTTGTTTTGACATGAGCCATGTTTACAATCTTTATTTTGACGGGTTTCAAATGTATGATTTATGACACAAAATTTAAAAACGTAGTATATAAAAATTTCTTTTTATCTTGTAATTATTTATTTTAAAAATACAACTACCTTTTAAATAACATTGTATACTTAATTGATTTATTTTCTTCTTTTTTTTTTAATGAACCTCGATAATCCAAACTTTTTGATTATCTGACCCACCTCTCAATTAGTTCTGATAATCAAGGTTCTACTGTAAAGACAATTATTGTTTGGACTGCTTATTGAATCTTTCCCCTTCTACTCTTTTTTAAATTTTCTAGATTGTAGTACACTGGACAATCAATTTAGAAAACACCAATGTGTTTACCCAATTTCCAATGAAATTCTAGGTTTCCAGGTGGTAACCACGTCATATAGGGTTTTGGTTCTAAAGTTCTTTAACAATTTCCAATGTTAATTAATACATTTATTTTCAGGTTACTAAAGAAGGCGCATGTATAAATGCAACTAGATGTGAGCCTTGTGACGCTGAGGGTCATTATCCAGGAGATGAGTGGCACCCAGACCCCTGTACCAAGTGTACTTGTGAAGCAACCAAGCCAGGTCTATCACAATCCGGACCTCAAGTCCAGTGTCAGACTACACATTGTCCTCCTGCCAACCTCTGTACAAGAGGATTCAAGACTACTCTTATCAAGGCCTCTGAAAATGCATGCTGTCCTGAATATGTCTGTGGTAAGAATCTCTAATTTTACTAATACTGACATTGCAAACTGCAGAAGCAATCAAATTTTTGTTTAAGTTACACTAGAATGCTGAAGGTTTAAAATATTAATAAAATGGACAATTTTAGTTTAGTATCGCCCACGTAGTTTAAGTCACCTTTTAGGCCCATTTTAATAGCCCTTTGGTAGAGAGTTCCAGCCACTTTACTCATTCACTTTAAAAGAGAACCTATAAGACATTCTGTACAACTTCATTCGGTTGTGCAACACAACTCAATGTGTTTAAAATGATAATCTGTGAGATAATGAGTGTTGTGTGCTGGTTTTCCAACTAGTTTCAGGTTTGAAAAACTTATTTATAAAATCAAAATGCTGTAAATAGACCTATTCAACTGTGTAAGGGCATATGTAGGACTTGTTCAAAATATCTGTTGGATAACATTAAATAACCACACCAAATTGAATACATCGATTATGAGTTGTTATTAATCACATTTATTTTTTTTAGTACCTGAGCCAACAAGTGGACCTGTTTGTGAAGAGCCTCAGCAACCTGTTTGTGGATTTGGTCAGGTCATGCAACTTGAAACTGGAGCTAATGGTTGTCAACAATTCACTTGTCGTAAGTCATTATTTTACTCCTTTTTTTTTGTGAATGAATAATTCCATACTGTCAGGAGGTTATTTGTTAAAATTTTGTTCTAGATTGGTTTATGTTCTAGCTAAATGTTTCATTTGAAAAGTTTTCTTCTATCTTATTTTAAATATGAATTGCAGGTTGTAAAGCACTGGAAGACTGTGATAGTACTGCTGAGGAGATGTCTCAGAAACGGGATCCTGGAATGGTGGCAGAACTGGATACCTCAGGTTGTTGTCCTAGAGTGGTTGTGTCTTGTAAAAAAGATACCTGTCCACTTCCACCTAAATGTCCCCCTCATCACGAACCTGTACCAAAGGAAACTGGATCCTGCTGCAAGGAGTATACTTGTGGTAATTTCCTTTTCACCTAACTGTATTTTTTTTAAAAAAGATTATTATCTTTCAGTCATGAATAGATTAGAGAAGTATTATGGTCCATTCCCTTTTGGTTTCAAAGGGGCTTTAAATTTTTTCCATTTGACTTGGTTTATAAAATTATTTTAAATATATAATTTAAGTTCGAAGCTGATCCCCCATTTCTTTTTTATTGTACAGAGATTCCAGAAGGCAAGTGCCTCTATGAAATGTTATATGAAGAAGAGCCTAGTGGAGGAGAAAAGGAAAGGAGCCCTGCTGAAAGAACTTCGGTACTTAAAGATGTGAGTACAATATCGTTTTATTGTTTTTATTTGTGATTTGCCTATCAGCAGAGCCATAAGTGGGAACTCATAATGAAAATTACATTATGCAAGGTATGAACCTAAGATAGCTATGGTGTGATCATTAGTGATAAATCAAAGCATTACGGTGAGGGATCGAACCTACGACTTCCTGCTGCCAGCCAACGTGGTAGTAAGTAATTTAATCCTCACACCACCAGCTGTCCGTTCAGCTGCCCTAAGTTAAATTTTTGTAATTTCTTGTGTTAAATTTTGTTTGTGGTTTACTACCGTATTCAATTTATTCAATCTTTACTGAGCTTAAGTTGTCTGTTTTTAAAGTTAAGCTAAAATTTAATTGATTTTTTTTTTTTTAAATNATATGAACCTTATGTTTTTAAGGAGAGTAACAATCTAAAGAAGAATATTTTGTGCGCCTTCTTTACATTGTTACTCTCTTATGTTTTTTTTTTATAAGGGGATTAACAGTCTAAAGAAGTGTCAATTTCCTAACACATAATGATGTGTTAGAAAGGGTTCCAGGCTACTGCCTAATATATATATTTTTCAGATGATCAAAGTGACCCATAACACTTCACAATTTTTAGATGTTTAGCATTCAACAGAAAATCTAGAGTTTTTTATCCAGATAAGGAAGCTAACACACTTCTGGTAGAGGCTGGCATTAAGCCATACTTTCTCGTATGCCTTAGAACTGAGGTATCTGGTGAAGAAATGGACATTTTCATAATACAGTAAAACCTCGATTATCCGAGCCTCTGTTTTCCGAACCCTCTATTATCCGAACTCGCCACCGGTGAGGAGGTTAGAGGTATTTGCCACATTGTTGAGGGCGAAACAGACCAGAATTCATGATTTTTTCAAACCTAACTGAGAAAAATTTAATATAATGTGTTGTTTTACACATGTTTATATGTACATAATTTTTATTTAAAAAAAATGACTACCTTTAAAGTAAAATTGTACACTTAATTGATTTTTTTTTTTTTAAATCTCAGAATAAAGTAAATTAACTTCCTTTTTTTTCATTCTTCAAAGTTTTTAGGAGGAAGGCTCCTTAAATTTAGAGCTGATATTAATTTCTCATTTTCACAGAAGATATTTTTATTTCTTTTTCTTGATTGTACATCTTGCAATCTATTTGTAGTTTTTGGCTCTCTTCATAGAATACAATTTAAAAACCACTTTTCTAGACTAAGGGGACATTTAAAACATTTTAATCTCAAAATTAAACTTTATCTTAATATTACTTTGTATGTACTATGCATATTTGAAGTAAATATTATGGAGCAATACTGATTGTTACCTACCTGGAAAATCTATTATTCTGGATGAATCTCTTTAACACTAACTGGTATTTAGGGATAGTTAGACAAGACTAGGGAGTGTGAACCCTCCATAGAGCCCCTAGATCCTAGTGATCCCTTAAAACAGTTGTTAATTGTTTTTTTTTTTTTTTTTTTTTTTTTAAAAAATTTCTTTTTTTTTTTTTAAAAAAAAAAAAAAAAAAAAAAAAAATCTTAACAATTGTGGTTAACTTTTTGTAATCGGATTTTTTTTTATTTTGTTTGCAGTTTGGTGATATNTCAAAAAAAAAAAAAAAAAAAAAAAATCTTAACAATTGTGGTTAACTTTTTGTAATCGGATTTTTTTTTATTTTGTTTGCAGTTTGGTGATATGTGGAATGATGGTCCCTGTAGAACTTGTGAATGCAAAGAAGGAAGCTCAAAGGCAAGCTGCAGTAAAAAAGTTTGTGGACTACCTCCCAAGAGTGATTCCTACGTTTACGAACCTAAATATCAGAAACATCAGTGCTGTCCTATCTACATGAGAACTGCTTGTAAAGTCAACGGAAAAGTTCATCAAGTATGTTTTATGAAATATTTTTTTTTAATTATTAAATTCTGTATTTCAGTGGTATTTTAAGTCCAAATTTTTTAAAAATAAAAAACTCTTTGTTGTGTGTAGGTTACATAGACTGCTTCATTACCCAGAAGCCTATGTAACCTTTCCTATCTACCCCTTTGTATAAAACTAGTTTTTAATAAAATGTATTATTAAATGTTACATTTTGTTAATAGATTAACGAGACATGGCCAGACCCTGAGGGAGATCCATGCAAGAGCTACATGTGTGTTTCTGGTCGTGCTGGGGAAGTTAGCATAAAAGAAGAAACCCAGACTTGCAACAAAAAGTGTAAAATTGTAAGTTGGTTTTTTAAAGATTATTTTCCTTCAAACTATATAATCAGTCTAAGGAGTTAACTACTGAAACTGAAATTTGTACAGGAGGGCCAAAATTAACTTTTTTCTATGTACTATTTATTTAATATTCAAGCCCTCTACAGCTAGATTCAGAGAGCTCTAAGTAGGTCAAAAGTGGGTTAGAGATCCATTAATTAAATATCCTATTATAGTTAAGTTGTTTTGTAAGTATTGGAATACTGTAAATTATTTTAATCGTGGAAATGGCTAGAACATTTAGTCAAGATAAATATCTCAAATTTGTTGATTTCAAGTTCGTTGTTACCATGGTTCACCTCTCAGGTGCAAGAATGCGCAGTTAAATCATATAGGCCAAAAATAGTTATTTTTATTTTGTGTTGGCCTGACAGCATAGTGTGGTGTTTTGGACATAAATTCTAATCTAACTCTGTATAAAGTTGCTCTATATTTTGCTATTTAAATTACTGTGCTTTCGGTGGACTCTTTTAAACTAGTAATATTTGAGTGAAAATTATAATCCTTTAACTATCTTTAAAGTAACTTGCTGATATGTAAGCATAACATAGCAATAATTTAACTGATTAGAGCAACTTTTTATAAAGTTAAATTAAATTTTATGTGTATAAAATTTATATGTGTCAGGCCAACATATCTATTTCTGAGATAAAGAAGTGATTTGTACCCCCTGAATAGTTAGAGGAACTCTTTAACACTAGATGGAGAATAATATCTGTGGCAGTCTGTCAATAGTTATTCAGATTTTACTTCGAATGAAAATGTTAAATTATAATTAGCAATAATGTAAATCTGGATTATCAATTTAAGGCCTAAGATGCCCAAGTAAGGGCAAAATATAGTCAATTTATGAATTAAGTGAAAATATTGTTGTTGTTGTTTTTTAACATTTTTCCTCTCTAAAGATCTTAAAAAAAGGAAATCTAATAAAAATATAAGGGATCAACTGAATTAAATAGACAAAAACAAAATAGTTTGATTAAGGGAAACCAATGAAAAAGATGAAGCGTTAAAACTGGAAATTTGTTTCTAGTTTGCCTGACAAATCTGCTACATTCGGTAAAATTGATTAAATATTTGGTATTCATCTATGATTATTTTATTTCTTACAGGGTTGGGAGTATGAGAAATCATCACCATATGATTGCTGCGGTCAATGTGTCCAAGTTGGTTGTGTCATCGATGGAAAGGTATTTGCAGAAGGAGCTAACTGGACATCAGCTGACTTATGTACAGAATTCGCTTGTGAATTATTCGACGAACAGGTATTTTTTTTTTTTTTTTTTTTTTTTTTTTTTAAAAAAACAAACAATTTTCATGTTATTGTGTTGTGACCATGAAACTCTAAGTATGATATGTCATATCATACTTACTTATTAAGTATGATTTGTGAAATACATTAATAATTTAGTAATAAATGATCTCCTTTGCTCCTTGAGTTTAATTGATATCTGCTATTGAAACATTTAAACCATATTTCAAGATGGGATTTATTAATACTTTTAATTTTCTTGATTCTTTATTCAATTGACCTGAACTTAAAATAAAATTTTACTTAGCGTGAACTTAGTTGTGAATAAGTAATATCATATATTTATGAGTTTTCTTGTTTGTTACAGTTCCAAATTGTTTCTCAGCAAGTATTATGTGAAAATATCACCGGTTGCCCCGAAGATCAGATGTACAAGGAGGGATGTTGTCACAAGTGTAAAGTGCCCGTCTATCCATTTACCAGGAGTAAGTTGAATTTTATTGCTGAAGTGTTTAGCCAATTCGATTATGAAACATTTTAAACTAGTCAAAAAAATAATATCAATTATTAATATGGCAGAAGAAATGAATTAATGAATTTGCCATTAATTGAAAATGCCATAAACACAATGAAAGGAATATCTTTATCCCATCCACATGAAACTTATCAGTTGACTATAATGGAGAGGACGGGGCGACGGGATTATCTTGCAAGATTATAATCCTGCCGTTCTTTCCTCTTGAACCCCATACATTAACACTCTTTCTTGACTGAATCGGCTTTCCTTACGGAAATAACGACAGTGGATGGGCTAGTATATAACAACAAGTCCTAATAGCTAATAAACCCAGAATATGAAAATTTGTGGTTCGGACATAAGGAGGAGTTTTACAAAAAAACTCATAAATTAGTTTTTTTGGGCTTTAAGTTTCAATCAATTTGGTTTTTTCTACTAATATATTTGTTGTTGTTGTTACAGATCTGATGAACTGTGCAGCTGAAAGTCTTGCTAAAAATGAGACAGTTAAACTTATCAAGGAAGCTACTGAGGAACATGGTGAATGTTACAATCTTGAACCGATACAAGGATTCTCTGAGTGCAGGGGAACCTGTGATTCTTACACTAAATTCAACCAGGGTAAATTAATTTTCTTTAAATGTATCTAGTAAACTTAAATGTGTGTATCAAGTTAAGAGTGAAATCTAACAAGAAGTTGTGACTCCTCAATGGGTTTTTCCTTTAAAAATGTTTTTGATACTGATTTCCGCCTAAGTCTGAATTCTGAAAATTATACTTTATTAACACTCTTGATACTTCTATTAAATACACTAGAATCAATTGTGCATTCCTTCTTTATTTTATCATATATATCTAAATTTTGATTACACTTGACTTTTTAGCTTAGGCAGTGAGAAAGTTTTAAGAAGGTAGAAATATAGTCAATATTTACTATCTCATATAGGTGTTGTATATATAGCGAGAAGAGAGTAATGTGATGCCATGACAAATTCAATGTTGACATTGCACGTTGCACCTTAAAATGTTACACATTTTAAGGTGCCAAGAGTCCAGAAAAGTGATTTTTAATAAATGTTTGTTACTGAACAGATGTGTGGAGCCCTAAACTTCTTGGTTGATTTCAATAAAATTTCCATACATGTTCACAAAATTATATCCTTATACAACTCAAATAAATAAAATAAAAAATAAAAAAAATACTCTGAGGCAAAATTAAAAAATTGTTATTAGCTCTACATTTTGGGGCACTTTCCAAAATCTGAAAAAAGAAGAAAAGAATATCCCTGAAATAGTTCTGATAATTTTGGTTTTTAAAAATTAAATAAAAACTAAAATTGAAATACAACTTTTTAAATGTATAAGTCATTTTCCCGGAAAAAAATCTAGTGCTAGTAAAGTAGCTATAATTGCAAAGGGTGAGAGGACAAGCTAAATTCTCCGCCAGGGAGCAATTATTTTTATGATACATTTTAATAAAATGTTCAATAATTAAATGTGACCCTGAAAACCCAAAGTAGCTAACAATTGAAAAAAACTGTTCCAAGAAATTATGAACTCATTTATGAGTTGTATTGATGAGTTGAACACATTACAAGTTGTATTGAACAGATTTTTTTGTATGTTCTTAGAGGAGTTTCAATCAAGCTTATTTTTTTTATTGTGTCCTTATTTCCCAACTGTATCCTTCTTGTTTTTTTATAAAAAGGTTTTAAAATGTACCTTCACGTTCACCTAAAGCTAGTAATTGTGATATGTAGCGTACCTAGAGGTGCAGTTTAAGAATCTTGTTTGTAAATTATCAACTTTAAGTATAGATTATTGTTCAAATCATCTACATAAATATTATTTTTAAATTATAATACAATTAGCCGGATCGGTGCGCTTCGCGCACCTTATCCGTCTAGAAGTTGGCGCTGTGTGTAAATAATAATTAAAACAATATAATTAATATATCTTTATTGTTTCATAATTTCGTATTTTAGTAAAAGTAGGCTATATTATTTTTTTATGCATTTTCAATTACTCTATTTTATACTACCTTCAATTTTCAATTTTAGTTACAATGAGTCTATGTAACAAATTTAAGATCTTTAAATCCACTGGAAGCTAAGATAATAGTATCTGATAANTACGATGAGTCTATGTAATAAATTTAAGATCTTTAAATTCACTGGAAGTTAAGATAATACTATCTGATTAAATCCAAGATGGCGGCCATATGTTGAAGTGAAAGTATATTCAGTTTTCTTCTTTAGCTACCATAGGCCTATGTACCAAATTTCAGATCTCTAGGTTGCCTAGAAGCTGTGATAGTAGAGTTTATTAAATGTTTTATCAAGATAGAGGTTGTAATTCAATATGGCGGCTATATATCGAAATCAAAACACCCGCACTTTTCTGTTTATGGTACACTCTATCTATGTACCACATTTCAGATCTCTCTGTCAATGGGAAGTAGGAGAATTACTGATGAATAAATCCAAGATGGGGGCTATAATTCAATATGGCGGACACATCGAAATCAAGCACTTTTCTACTTATGGTACACTCTATCTATGTACCAAATTTCAAATCTCTATGTCAATGGGAAGTAGGAGAATTTTTGATCAGTCAGTCACTGTCACTCTTAGTTTTATATACATAGATAATTGTTCAACTAAGGGCATAATTTTATCTTATGTCCTCATTTATGGTTATGTTAAAATTACAAATTATTTTCTCCCCTAAACTATTAGCATGTAGTAAGATCATTTAATTTAATCTAATGAATATAGCCTGTTTTCATTTAACAGAGAGAGAGATTAACCAAATTTGAACTAAATTTGAATATAGTTAAATTGACATTATAATAATTTATTTTTCAGTTACTGGAGAGCAGGACTCCGCTTGTCACTGTTGTGAAGCTATCCAGTTCTCACCGATATCAATTCGAATGGATTGCTCTGATGGATTTTTCTTTAACAAGATAATTAAAGTACCTTCAGATTGTCATTGTAATTTGAAAAATTGTGACTTGAACCCTCCTCAATTAATAAAGAAACCTTATGCTGGTTATAAATAATTTTGACTACTCTGTTATTTTGTAAATTGTATAAAATAAATTTTATTTTTCATTGAATTTGTGTTATTTATTGAGTTTTTTAGTATTAAAAACCTTGAGTTTATTTTAGAATGGTTACGATCTGTTTGGACTAATAATTATATGTTATTTATAGTATTCATAAGTAAGGGCAATTTGCTGTACCATGCCTAGACACTGGTAAAAGAAGATGCACAGTTAAGGTTAGCTCCTACTTGATCATATATTCCTGTTACACAAAAACATTTTAGACATAAAATGAATAACGTCTGGAATATATATAATATAGGAAAAGTAGGTAGGTCAAGCTTCTTAAATTTTAAAAAAGCCTTACGAAAATTACATGTTAGTATAAGGAATATAGGAACATGCAGGAGGTAGAGCAGTCAAATTTTTCCTCTATAATAATCGGCTTACCTAATAAATTTTAGACAATAGGACTTTTTAGTAATAGGAATATAGGAAGGTACAGGAGGCAGCGCAGTCAAAGTTTTCCTCTATAATAAATTCAAGACACAGGCTTACCTAATAAATTTTAGATGAAAATATACATTTTAGTATAAGGAATATAGGAAGGTGCAGGAGGTAATTAAGTCAAATTTTTTCTCTATAATAAATTTAAGACTGCGGCTTACCTCAAAAATTTTAGACGAAAATATACATTTTACTACAAGGAATATAGGAATGTGCAGGAGGTAGTTCAGTCAAATTTTCCTCTATAATAAATTTGAGATACCAAATAAATTTTAGACAAAATATACTTTATAGTATAAGGAATATAGGAATGTGCAGGAGGTAGAGCAGTCAAATTTTTCCACTATGATAAATTTAAGATGTGGGCACCTTAAAAATTTATGTGAAAAAATACTTTTTAGTATAAGGAATATAGGAATGTGCAGGAGGTAGTGCAGTCAAATTTTTTCCTCTATATTAAATTTACGAAATAGGCTGACCTAATAAATATTTGAAAATATACTTTTTAGTATAAGGAATATAGGAACGGACAGGAGGTAGTCCAGTCAAATTTTTTCTTCAAGGCATTAGGGCTCTTCCTCAAACCTCAATTCCTTTCAACTAATAAATTTTAAATGAAAAATTTTCATTTTTAATTTCAAAAAAGAATAGAGAATAATAAATAAAATACCACTCATATACATTTTGATTACAACAATTTATTATATATTTATATATAATATTTTATATACATTCTATACAATATTTTTTTATTATTTTTATATAAATCAAAAAAACATAATTAATGTAAATAAATACATTAAAATACTATCATACATTTTGAAAACGGGTATGACCACATGAGCATTTACCTCATATAATTTAAGCCAAAAAATTCTTGACACTAAAAATTATACTTTTTAAAAAAATTCTTAATTTGTTTTTTCTTGACAGTCTTGAACTCTTTTCTAACAAACATTTTTAAAAACAATAATTTAAAATAATAATAATGATTTACTTAAATAGAGGCAACATGTATAAATATTTCTAATAAAAATGCAGTTATAAAGGGAAAAATCAAAATAGAGGCATAATAATAATAAATGCTGCCTGTTTACAGTAAAGTAGTTGGTTTAAAAGTACAATTGCTAATTTTGGTAATAAAATACAATAACGAAACCTTTAAAAGTCGCCATGTTAAATGAATGGTTATTAATTATTACTATTGTTTGATGACTTGAATGATGCTTACAAATAAAGTGTTGAGCTCTTTTTACAAACATTTTCACTTCGTAAATTTCACCTACTATTTATTTTAATAAATGGATCATATGTGTACTTGTTTACAATTTATCTCTAGGGCTGTTATATTTTATTTTAAAATTATTTATTTATTTAAAAATTCTTGGCGTGTACGGATTCGTCTATGGCTTTCTTGCAGCGGATACCCAAACATACTTTTTTGTGGAGCCGCTTTAAATCCTTTATGAACCTTAACTTCAAGTCCTTTTCTAATTTTGTACGCTTCTGCTTTTATTTTAAACCCACTCTTTTAATTTAAAATGTAATTATTACATCTGAATAATACATCTATCTATATTATTAAAAAAGTTTTGTAAACAAACAAGTTCAGTGAGAGTGATATATAATTAACTGATTCTGAATTATGGTGATCCCTTATTATTTGATATAATAAGAACTGTGTTCAGAAAGGGTCATATAGGGATATTAAAAACAATCTCCTTTTACTACGTCCTGGCTATATTTCGACCTCCTCTTAGGTCATCTTCAAGCCTT
>KZ651320.1:114481-159314 GCA_001010745.2 Gerris buenoi | reverse complement strand
GGACAGTGTGTGAAATGATGAAAATCAGACTCATACATGGCAGTGATTTGAACATTAAAAATTAGTGCCTTGTATTTATGAATCAAATTAAAATTTCTAATAAAATAAATCATAAAGATTAAATAAAATGCTTTTTAAACTCGTTGATACTTAACATTTGAAATAAATATCATTCAAGTCACACAAATAATAAATTGTCAAAATAACTAATAATAATAAAATAAATAACAATTTTCACAAACCTTATCAGACAAAGAAAATCCTTTCTAATAAAAACACATGTTTTCAACTAATTAACAATTAATAAAAGTGCCCTAAACCAAATAAATAATACATTATCTAGTTAATGCGCTGTATGTATTTCATAAATAACACTTCCAACTAAATAACAATTTTTATTTACAATAATGGTTTTTAAAATGAGGATTAATAAATTCTCTAAAGATATTGATAAAATGTGTAATATTATGATAAAAAATTATTTTAATTGAATATTAGTTAATAGATACATGAATGTGACAGAATAATGAATTAATATGGATAAAATATTCATTTTAAAGTATTATTAAAAAAAAACAAAGCTGGAATTATTTTAGAATGATATTGCTTGATACCAAATTATAATCAGAGTTCTACAAATTGTAATAAGTGAGCTTAAAATACTGAAAATATTCTCTACAAATCTTATGCAAATTGGATAATAGATTTGCAATAATAATAATTAAAAAAAAAAAAAGTTAATTCTTTAAGTCCATTTTCAAACAAAAAATTAGTAAAATGCAACTTTCAAAGCGTAAGAATCTTCATATTTAAAAAGATAATTTTGGATAAAATACTTTAAGATATTTCTTATTATAAAAAGTAGATCTCCGATTTAATTTTTTATAGATTAATTATTTTTAAAAATTTATAAAAATATATATTTTTTAAAAATATTATTTTATCACCCACAAACCTTTCAACATCACATTTGTATAATTTTCAAGTTTACTTCACATTTGGCACAAGATAAAGGGTGAAGTCCATGGGTGAGTAAAAATAATAATAATTATATAAAAATTGTTTACCGCATACAGGTATTCACTGTTTCTGTCACAATATTTTTTTTTAATTTTTGAATAATATATTTATATATCCTCCAAATTACCAACAAATGAATCTAATTAAGTAAAAATAATACAATTTGTTACATTTTTTTTTAAACATATTTTATGTATTTAAATGTAAATGGTTAGTTCAAAGGTGCTTTCAATTTCTTATAACAAAAACAAAAATGCGATGGGATTATTATGTTTTCTTTAAATAACAAGGATGTATCTAAATAAAATAAAACAATACATTAATAATCATAATTAATTAAAATATTAATAATGCAATAATAAAGTTTATTGCAATTTTTATAATAAATTCCTGATAAAAAAAAGCAATATTTAACACTATAAAAATGCTCCTGAATGTCATACCCTTTCAATAAAAAACAACAAGGAAAAATTGATTTAATAATTTTAAGTTTTCAAATAATATACACAGTAAGTAACTTTCTTTTTTCGTTATATTTTTGTTAAAAATGTAGTGCTTTTATATTTATTTCTCTGGTTGTCTGTATACAGATAATAATTATTACTTTTCCAGGATTAATATTTAATAGAAGAGGATAAAAAATTCTTAAATAAAAACCAAATGAGATTTGAACCCAAGTTGAATTCCCTTTTTTTAAAAGTGTGCTCTTTAATAAAATGTCTTATAAGAAAAACAGTAACAATATTTTTTTTTACCATTAATATTATATAATTTTTTACTTTATTTGATGTAAACATTGTGTGCTACTAATGATGGCAATTCCTTTTTTATTCTTATTAATTTATCACATAAAAGGAATTATGTATTCCTCTATATACTTATACATATGATTTTTGTTACTATCACCATTCTTGCACTATTATCTTAAATCCAATTTTTTTATTTTTTTACTTCTGACTGATCATCAATTTCTATTATAAAACACAGGTGGGGCACAGGTGAAAGGAAGTACAACAATTTTTTTTATTCATTATTGGAATATGATCTAAAGCAGGAATATAGAGAGATCAACTACGTTATAAGTTGATCAAACTTTATCCGCAACTAGATTTAAATTTTTTGCACTACTTATTTTCAACACATCCATATTATCAATGAGGTGTAGACTATAATAACAATACAATTATTATTGTTTACTCGGACAGTGTGTGAAATGATGAGCCACCAATAAAACGGTCAAACCTAAATTATAATTGGTGTTTGTCTCAAAAATGTCTTAACTCATTTTTGCTGAAATTGTACCCGGGTTAGGTACCGAAATCTTCACATTTGGGTGCCAATATGGTCGTTAACCATGACTCCCCTCCTGGTTTTATTGCAACCAAGAATGTCATTACTATGGTTTCCAGGCCGAAACCTGGTAGCGCCACTCTTTCGAGGAGCTTCCCATTTATTTAAACAATGCTAGGTGGACATTGAGCAGGGGGCCCGGTCCGGGTATCGAACCCAGAGCTGTGGTCAGAAACTGTCACCCATCCATCTTCTGACCCTGCTTGAGGCTGCCTAACTTGCCTTATCACCAGGCAATCACTCTAGCCTCCGAGCCACCCAGGCCCCCTTTACTGTAGTTATATTTTTGATGTAACAATTGTTTTATTAGTGATTTTTACACACCAGATATATATTTAAACAAAAAATGTTAAAAAGAAATAACTTGAGTTCAAATCCCAGTAAAAGCATTTAAGCACTTTTATCATTTTACTTTCACATACATTCAGTATTTAGATAGAATGTCTCTTTTTTAACTCTATTTCCTGAAATTAATAAAATATACAACAAAAAATCCCGGCACAGGAAATTAAATATTTAAAGGATTTATTTTTTCCTTTCCTTTATTTTTTTAAATATAATAATACATAGTAATGCAAGAGTGTTCATATTTAAAGACTAGATAACAATGAATAATTAATTTTAATTATACCTTAAAATTAAAAAATTAAAGACAAAAAATTAATTAATAACAACAATAATTAAAATATATATTTTTTAAAAATATTATTTTATCACCCACAAACCTTTCAACATCACATTTGTATAATTTTCAAGTTTACTTCACATTTGGCACAAGATAAAGGGTGAAGTCCATGGGTGAGTAAAAATAATAATAATTATATAAAAATTGTTTACCGCATACAGGTATTCACTGTTTCTGTCACAATATTTTTTTTTAATTTTTGAATAATATATTTATATATCCTCCAAATTACCAACAAATGAATCTAATTAAGTAAAAATAATACAATTTGTTACATTTTTTTTTAAACATATTTTATGTATTTAAATGTAAATGGTTAGTTCAAAGGTGCTTTCAATTTCTTATAACAAAAACAAAAATGCGATGGGATTATTATGTTTTCTTTAAATAACAAGGATGTATCTAAATAAAATAAAACAATACATTAATAATCATAATTAATTAAAATATTAATAATGCAATAATAAAGTTTATTGCAATTTTTATAATAAATTCCTGATAAAAAAAAGCAATATTTAACACTATAAAAATGCTCCTGAATGTCATACCCTTTCAATAAAAAACAACAAGGAAAAATTGATTTAATAATTTTAATTTTTCAAATAATATACACAGTAAGTAACTTTCTTTTTTCGTTATATTTTTGTTAAAAATGTAGTGCTTTTATATTTATTTCTCTGGTTGTCTGTATACAGATAATAATTATTACTTTTCCAGGATTAATATTTAATAGAAGAGGATAAAAAATTCTTAAATAAAAACCAAATGAGATTTGAACCCAAGTTGAATTCCCTTTTTTTAAAAGTGTGCTCTTTAATAAAATGTCTTATAAGAAAAACAGTAACAATATTTTTTTTTACCATTAATATTATATAATTTTTTACTTTATTTGATGTAAACATTGTGTGCTACTAATGATGGCAATTCCTCTTTTATTCTTATTAATTTATCACATAAAAGGAATTATGTATTCCTCTATATACTTATACATATGATTTTTATATAAATTATCTTAAATCCAATTTTTTTTATTTTTTTACTTCTGACTGATCATCAATTTCTATTATAAAACACAGGTGGGGCACAGGTGAAAGGAAGTACAACAATTTTTTTTATTCATTATTGGAATATGATCTAAAGCAGGAATATAGAGAGATCAACTACGTTATAAGTTGATCAAACTTTATCCGCAACTAGATTTAAATTTTTTGCACTACTTATTTTCAACACATCCATATTATCAATGAGGTGTAGACTATAATAACAATACAATTATTATTGTTTACTCGGACAGTGTGTGAAAATCAAAAGGCGAGCCAATGAGCCACCAATAAAACGGTCAAACCTAAATTATAATTGGTGTTTGTCTCAAAAATGTCTTAACTCATTTTTGCTGAAATTGTACCCGGGTTAGGTACCGAAATCTTCACATTTGGGTGNCGGTACCAAGGTTGGCTTCAAATGAATTAGAAATATCTCAAAGATAAATTATTTAAGTCATTTTTTTTTTTAACTTTTTGTGTTTATTTACTGCATTATGCTGGCAGATAATAACAGTAAAGTATTGTAATTCCTTTATAGAGTTAATCAATGTAAAATATTTGCACATTTTGTAGAAAGGCTGCTCAATTTTGCATTTTTAGCAAGTATAAAATAGCTGCCCTGTAATTGTTAAAACGTGACACAATAATTTACTTATAAAGTACAGATATATTTATTTTAATACTTCCTGAAGATGTGGAAGATAAAATATAGAAAAAACAGCAGATTTAACACGCATTTTTTTATTCCCAAACATCGGTTCTTTATTATGAAATATATATTATTTTTAAAAATTCTTTTCACAAAATGACTTCTTGTTAACTAAAGAATAAAATAAATGAAATCGAACAACATAAAATTACTGAATATAGAGTAGTATGATTAACAAAATAAATATATATAAATATCTGTGCGCAAAATTATACTAATTTATTATAACAGTGCCGAAAAATATTAATATTTTATGGGTTAACTGATTTTCTATTTTTTTTTTCTCCTTCTTCTAGTTATTATATTTTTAAAGGAGTACGAGGCTGAATTTAGTTTCACTTCTAATTATTTTAGAATTAAATTAAGTTTTACTTTTGTGTTTTAGCTAGATTTATTATGAATATTTCTATGCTTCTTTAAAATTATATTTGTTTTTGTGTTTACTTGTCTACTTTATCTCCTCATAAACTTAGAGTGAAATATATCTCAAATATCTAGGATTCGAATTTACAATAGTGAGTATTTAAACATTAGTTTCAGGCAAGTTATGAGTACAAAACCATCATTATTCATTCATAGAATTCCTTAGAAGTTATAGCTTGTATGCAAATGATGAAAAAGGAATTAAATTAATGGTCTTGTATAATCAGAATCCTTGTG
Organism: Gerris buenoi; assembly: GCA_001010745.2. Taxonomy (NCBI): domain Eukaryota; kingdom Metazoa; phylum Arthropoda; class Insecta; order Hemiptera; family Gerridae; genus Gerris; species Gerris buenoi. Next base: position 153,847 of record KZ651320.1, on the reverse strand, counting down.
GAGATAGAAATCTTGTGTCTAAATGGGGAGTAGTAATTGTTAGGTATTTTGTTTTTATAAATGAATATCCAATTTTTTCACATATACCGGGACAAAAAATGAAAAAATGTTTCAAGTCACAAAATATTCTTCATAATTTATTATCTGAGAGGGATAAAAAAACAAAATAAATCTATTTTTATCACAAATAGAAGCGATTTCTGCTCCACTACATTCTTTCTATATTTGTCTTCCAAACATAGCACAAATTGGGAATTTCATTTGCTAAAAAATGTCATTTAATTATTTAGCAACAATCGCACATATAAAATAAATCAGCAAACTAAAAAAAAAAAACTTTTTTTTTATTTAAAATATAAAATTCAACCTCATACTAAATTATATATGTAAAAAAAACTTGATTACAAAAATTAACAACTAAAATTCCACCAAAAATCCTCTTTTTCTCTTTTAACTAAATTTTTAAAATATTTTTTTCCCTAAGGATTACAATTTTTTTTTTTTAAAAAAACCCCTTTTCAATTACACAATTATACTATTTAAAAAAAAATAAAACAAGAAAACAAACCAAAATTGCACATACGATATGGCCTCTCAAAAATATATTGAGCACAGAATCATTTAGATGTCCACAACATATAATTATTTCCTGTTTCAAAATTAAGTGTTTGGAATAAAATGCTCCAGCAGTAGAAAATTAAAAATTTAGGGATATTTAGGCCGAAAACAGTCAAATGACTGTTGATAAATAATCAACAGTGATGCATTATCATGTATGAAGAAAAATCCACAATTTTATTACAAGAGACCTTATCAAAAGTAAATATTGTCATCGTAATGTACAACTAGAAACTCTTTTTATTTGTTTCTTAATGAAATGTGAAGCAAGTTGTAAATATTTCATCTCTGCACTCCACGACAACTGGATGTCCCTCATAAATGCTGACTATTTGAGGATAGTCAGCAAAAATTTTTGAGGATAGCGATAGAGAATTTGAAGATAGATATCCTCAAATTCAATTTCAATCACAGTCGATAAGAGTTAATGTTTTATATTAACTCCATATTCAAAAATAAAGTCAATAAATTGACTTAAAAATCTAAGCAATTAGAGATATCTAGTTGCAATATTAACGAGCCAATATGATAATCCTTAAGTTTTCACAAGAAATATTACACATATGGACAACTCCTTTTTTTCTAATATAATAATAAATATATAAGTAATAATAATACACACAAAAAACCCTATTTAAAATCATTTAAAGGAATCATTTCGTTGGAAAAATTTATTTCAAAAAATGTAAGCAGTGAAAATACTTGTTTAAAAAAAAAATCCAGCTCAATCTCATTGTACTAAAGGACTGTCTCATACAAAATTTTCTTTACCAATACAATACCTTCAAGTCTTTCCTCTTAATACCTAATTAAAATAACAATAGTAACAAATAAATTAATTTAGATAAAACATGTTTCATTTTGTTTTTAAAGTAATGTGTGTTGATTTAAATGTTTTTTTTTTTTAAATGAAAAAATTAACACTTCAAATTTACTCTGTAATAAAAAATTTGGATAATATTTTAGAATTTGAGTCATTTATTTTTATCTATTTATTCCCCATTTTGATTTAATTGTAATTACAGATATTAGATGTTTCACACTAATGATCTCATCGAGTAGATGAGTAAAGTGGTCGGATAAACCCCCGTCCTGTAATGACCTATTAAGCAGTCGAACAGGACTAAAACCCAAAAGAAAAAAAGAAAATAAATATTACAGGTAATGTACATTAAAAAAAAAAAAAATTAAAAGGTATTACAAAAATATTATTAACTATTATTTTTACTTGTTCTTTTTTTAAAGTTAGGCAACGATACTAAAAGCTATAAAGAATTGCTTATTAGATATAAGTAATTTATCCATATCCACAGTTACATTTCTAAACTCATAGCCAACAACTTTAATTTCAAATAGCTCAAACCTTAAGGCCCCATAACTATGATATTGTATAATATACAAATATAGAAAAATATTGCATTATAATCTAGGCAAATAACTTTAAAACCAGCAAAAAGGCCTTTTCGTTTATCTTTTGTCCTCATTTAGCATTTGAAACATATCTACGAGAAAGCTTTCTATGTTTTTCTCCTCGTTAAATTTTGCAACTATGAATCATTTACCTAATCTATGGTGAAGCTACAGAAAGGCTAGAACCATAATGGAGTCTATGGTTTTCTAGACTATCTACTGAATAGATACCCATTTACCTCTAACTGAAATAGTGCCTATTTACCTCCTACTGAATAGGTACTCATTTAACTTATACTACTCTTTCAAAATGAAACTCTATTGCAAATCTTAGCCACATTTATAGATCCTTCATTTACTTCTTTACTTATTAAATTAGTTTCAAGTCATACATTTTTGGCCTAATGTTTTATCAGTAACATCTATATCTTACTTAAGGCACATCGATTGCTTCAATAATCCTTTGCCCTTTCATAATACTTGTTACAAGGCTCGCCAGAAATTAAAAAACAACAAAACTTTTACTAATTCCCTTTACTAGTTTTTTTACGTTTAAAGCTAGATTTTTATATTAGATATATTTTAAGGCACTGCACAAAACTGAGGATGTGGAAGAATTACTACATTTTAAAAAACACAATTTTTTAGATAAATACTTGTAAGGTGCAATCTTTAAATCATCAATATTGTAATTAAAATTGTAAAGAGCGAAGTACAAACAGACATAAGGGTTTCGAGAAGTATCTGCAAAACCCTAAAAAGGAAGAAATTCAAATAAAAATTATTATGTTGAAGGGAATAGAAACACAAATCTTTACATTTTTGGCACAGTGTTCTAACTACCAACAAACTAAGCAACAAAAGAGGAATAATTTTTCCAGTCCAAATTAATATCAAAATTTATATATATTATTTTTTTAGATAAAGATTTCAACCACAAATAACTAGATAAGAGAATTTTTACATTATAAAAGTTTTTGGATTTACTTAAATATAGAAAAGAACATTAAATTTATTAACATATATATGTGCAAAAATACCATAAAACTATTATGTATTTTTTTAGAATGTCTATAATGAAAAATTAGCAATTCTTTGTAGCTTTATTGTCCAAAAGAATTAAGATTTCAAAAGGAAAAATTGGGGTACCAGAAAACCCTTTTTCAAAATGTTCGATGTAAAGCCGACACTAAATTTTCATTAAATTTGATCATCTCTCGCTTTTTTGGTTCTCAAGATAAATTTATTTTTCCAATTTGATAAGGAAATAAATTTTTATTTATTTATTTGTAAAAGCCTTTACAGGGGACTTTAAGTTAAAAACCTCTATCAGAATGTACTGATCTTTTTTGATGTTTCATTTGGCATTTCACAATGAAGAACTTTTTTTATGGTGTGGCCACTGGATGAAAATGTTTTATGGGCCGGATCGGGCAGAAGTTTGGAGAGCCTAGTCTATACCAACTTTTTGTTTGCTGCTTTTTAGGAGTAGAATAACCTCTTACAAAATTTATATCATGTAGCCCATCACTTGCATTCTCATTTTTCACCCTTATTGTCTTTCCAGTGGCACTTGATCTAGGGGCTGGATTCATTAATAAATGTAGAGGCAAACATTTTATAAAAAAAGGTTTTACACACACCCCAATGTTTTCCTTAATCGACTCAAAATTTAATTAATTCTGCTGGACTATTAGTATTCTAGAGAAATAGTAAAAAAAAAAAAAAACTATTTATATATAAACTAATTAAATAAATTTATGGATGGAGTGTGATGAAACACACAAAAAGGCCTTTCATATTAATTATATGACAATTATAATGTTTATGTTCAGAAAAACCTAGGTGAGCCAAAATAAAGGACTGAAACCACAGGAGAGACAATGTTACATAAGGGACAAATGTTTTAAATGTCCAGGGACCCAGGACTGTACATCTGCATGTGAGCTAGAAAAAATAGATTATCAATCATAACTAATAATTTAACTTATTTTTAATTAATTTAACAGACTAAAATTAATAACTATTGAATTTTATTTTTAAAAAATGGTGCTGAATAAAAATGTGTTGTTAAATATGTTCCCATTATTGTATATTATATTTTGTCACAGCTATTGTGTGTATAAGTATTTTTAAATTCTACTTTATTTTTTTTATTGCTAATAACAAAAAAAAATAATAAAATTATGATAAAATAACAGAGTTTTTTAAATATGCAATAATGACATAATTAAATAAAGTTAACCTTTTAACACATAAAAGTAAAATAAACTTTATGTTTTATAGGTAAATCAGAAATTGTAGAAAATTCAAAAAATAAAATAAAAAAATTAACAGTGATTTTGACTATAAACACATTTGCTTTTAATAAAACAATAAAATAAAAGTAAGCAGTGAATAATTATCTATTTAAAATGTATAGTTACTAAATCTTTTGATATTTTAAAAAATAATTTATTATTAATGCATTATAAAAATACTAACTGATAAATTACATTATTGTCCTCTAAATGTTCAAGATAAAATAAATATGATTTAATAATTAAGCCCTTTCTAAATTAAAATTTATTGACCATTTCAGCCCAGTTGATAAAGTTATGTGATCGGAATGTGATATATCCTCAAATTGATTAAACGAAGGTAATTAATAATGAATAAGGGAGTTGGTGACATCAAGAGTGAAATGAATGCATTTTGGAAATAACTGATCAATTCATTCCCGAGTTTAAAATCAGTAAAAGATAGCCCTTTACCAAGGCCATATGTTATCGATTACCCTTAAGGCTTAAAGAGATAGTTGAAAGAGTCAGTTTAAGGGGTTTACAGAAAAATTAAAGAAGTGGGGTTAAAAACTTTAAGATTTAAAAATATTAAAAAATAAAAACAATTTTTTAACTTAAAAATTAAAATAAAAACCAAAATAATAATGTTACGGTGAATTTATTTGTGTTTCTTTAAATATATATTTGCTTCACTTAATTCCAAAAAAAATAACAAATAAGTACAAGGAAATAACAAGTGCACTAAATTGAGAAATAATTTTATTAAATATTTATTTATAAACTTTAAATTTAAAAGGAAACTGTAAAAGGTAATGTACAATTAAATTTTAAATATCGGTGGGATTTAAATATACATAAATTTCAGATTTTTTAGGCTTTGAATTCTAAATAGTGTATTTTATAAATCAAATTATTATTATTATTTTTTTTTTTTAAAAAAAAAAGGTTAACTTGACTTTATTTTGGAGATGTATTTTTTTAAAGTTTACAATAGATATTTATTTATTACGTTTAGTAAATAAATAATGCAATTTCTTTTACATAATTTAAAAATGTAGAAATAAAAATTAACAATATTATAAAAAAAAGTATGAGTTGGTTAAATTATTGCATTAAGTCGGTGTTTTTATTATTATTATTCATTACAAATGTTTTATTTTTGGGGAGTAATAATTATTTTAATAATGGAATACTTAATAATGATTTGGAAGATGTAAAGTAAAAATTAATGTTTGTTATTTATTTATATATATTAATGATTTGTTCGATTGGTGAGCGAAAATCGTCTTAAACAACGATTAAACGACTCTACGAGAAACCTCGTGATGGGTGGGAAGGCACGCCAGTGATCACAAATAGCATGTCGGTAGCGACGGGACGGTCTGGTCGCTAGCGGCATGACTAGACCGGGATCGGCTGAAGGCAAATGTTGGGTCGTTGAGACCAGTTTAACTATCAACTGCTTCTCAGGAATTGCCGACTGCTAGCATGTTGATGAATCGTTTGCCCACATTTTATTCGTTAATTGAATATGTGTTGGGGGTGCAGGTGCCGGTTGCTTAGCTAAAAATAAAGCAATAAAACAAAATTATAAGTAAATTGGTTAAAAAAACAGCATAATATTTTACTATACACTTCCACATAATAATATGTGAGATTAGTTTACAAATTAAGCATAGTTTAATAAACCAAGTATTCATTCAGTAAATGAATACTTCATAAGAATATATCATCTTGGTAATATTAGTCATAAAAATGAGACTATGGGCTAATTAAACAGACTAACAATGATATAGAAAAATCAACCCATCCCTGACAGCTATTAGCTCATCTCCAGCTGTAGGAATTGTCAAGCAAATCTGCAATAGAAGGTTCACCTGAACTAATAAAAACATCGAGGTTTTATTTGGATAAGGCCACCCAAGGACTAGATATCAGTCAAAAGGCAAACACTGATTCGCTATGATATTAAAGGGGTCTAAAAAGGAATAAGATATAGGTAAGAGGTACAACACAAATTTTTAGAGTGACTATAGAGGTGATACCCACACTATTGACATTTTGCTTGAATCTTTAGGTTCTAGTACACCTTCAAGAACCAACTTTGCTAGTTTTTCTTAAAACTGATTCAAATAGTGAAAATAAGGTTTTCTCTTAACTGCTTTAGGATCTGAGATCTCTATTATATGAATAAAAGCTTAATGCCCAAATATTGTCCAGTACTCTTTGACAATCACCTCAGGAAACCTAATTATGTGCCGCATCTTCATTCTCTGAAATAACATTAGCAGTATTTTAACATTACATATCCTAGAATTGAATACCTCTATATGTATGTGTAGTATCTAATTTTTAACATAAAATATCATTTTAATTAAGCAGGTTTTCTGATAAGAAAATGACATTTTTTCATTTATTTACACCTTCTCCTATCACTTATAAAAAAAAAAAAAATAATAATAATAATAATAATAATTAATTGTCACTCTGCAACAAAGCTTTAAAAAAGTGTTTTTCAAAGCAAGCAGCCACTCAATATCAGTATTGGAAAAAGAAGCAGGAAGAAAAATGTCACCACTAATGGTAATGGAATCATGAACTAGACTGAAAAGTCAGATTATTTTGCGATAAATCCTAAATCTGCTCTTAGTCCAGGAGATAGCATAACTACTAACACCAAGCTAGAATTTTGATAAGAGTTAATTTGTTGGCATCCTCCAAGACTATGTGATTGGCAAACTTTGTACGCAGGACATAGCTTGCACATAAGCTGTTTTTTAGAAAAAGACTGGTGGAGAGCGTCCCCCCATGTTGGTGGACAATATGGTTTTCATAATACTGAGTGCAAAATTAGTTAGTAGACCAAAAATCATGTTATTTCGTCTTTTGAAAGGCAAGACAGCCAAATATTTATCCTAATCAAAGTGATCACTTATATTTTTTTGTCATTTTATAAGTACCCACTTTTATTTAAAGATGTATTTGAATAACTAAACTTAATATTAATATTCTTGAAAGCCCAAAAAATTAAATTATACACAAAATTGCAGTCTAATGTTATTATGTCATCTCCTGGACTATTACTTTTTTTAAAGAAAAAAAAAGTTGAATTTGATGGGACAAAATGAGCTTTTTTTTATTTGATGAAATGTAGGAAAATGAAACTTAAAATTGCATTAGTTGCATAGCACTATATGATTGGGGGAGAATACAAATAGGGTCAAACCTCAGCATTTCAGTTAGTACAACAAAGTGCCAATTACACACCCACTTACAAAAGGGAAACAAACATTTCTTTTTGATTAAATATAACACACAACAAAAGGGTTTAAAAAGAAAGAACAAAAAGTTAAAAATTCAGTGAGTTCAAAAACATATGAACAGGAAGCTCACAGCTTCCCTTGAATATTGTTTTTGAGCAGACTGAATGGTACAATTAATAAAAACTCTGTTTCAGCCAAAAGGTTTGATGTTTGTTAGGGAAATCAAAAAAATCATTGATCTTAGAACTTACTAGAGTTGAGATGCTGCTTTTTATCAATTGTTAGGGCCTAACCCCCTCCCCCAAAATTAAATATCCCTAAATTCTGTTGGTTTTTTTTACAATAAAAATGATGATTTTCTCTCTCAGTTAAAAATCATAATATTCATATTCATGGTACCTCATATGACCTTCTGAATGAGCAGCAACTGAAAAAATAAAATAAATCACATTTCCCACACCAGAACTTCAGTGGTCCTTAAGTGCTTTAACAAAACCTAGACTAGATTAAGTTTTCTGACAAAAGTGTTATATAAGATCTACCAATTTACTACTATTATTATTATTTTTATAAAACTATAATTGTTACAACATATCAAAGTTTGTATGCTTCCGCAGTTGGAATTTAAATGAAGTTCTAGATCTTCCAATGGTAACTGGGTCTTGAAGGGTGTGTCCCGAAATTTCGCACCTAATACTAGAAGCATCTTCTGGGGTAACATACGCTAGACCCCAAAATATGCTTCTAGTAGTAGGGAAGAAAATATCGGGACACCCTTCAAGAGGAGGGCGCCACCAGAGCTTCATTATACAACATACCTTCAAATTAGCAGTTTTTGAGATATTATGGTCAAAATGGTTGTTTTTTTTCATTAAAAAAGCCTAAATTTCTCAATAGGTTTAAGTATGATCTTGTACTTTACTGTGTAAACTCTTATCCTAGAAGATTTGAGCTGGGAAAGGTCAGATCTTAATTGGTATTTTAACTTTTTTAAATTAAAACCATATAAACATTAGGGTATCTAGAAAAAATGTAATAAAAATGTGGTAATTGTAATTAAGTTTACAATTTATTTAAGTTCAAGAAACAAATAATTAAAAAATATGATGATAAAAACAGATTCTGGTGGCTTGAGAGATACTTAGACAGTTCTATAAGATAAATTTATCATTAAACCATAGTACAAGATAATAACATGGCACATACATTAATATAGATGGTTCATACTAGCTGTGAGTCTTTTCCTATAAGGGGGGAGACCAGTTAACATCATAAGCACCAAGAATGTTTTCTCTAGTAACAATAAACCCTTTTTAATAAAGATACATACCTGTTTTACTATTGTAGACCTTAGCAACACTACGAAAAGCTGGAGGAGGAGGGAAATCTTTAGCTGGCCTGAAAATGAACCTTGCCTCAAAATCAACTGAAACAAATAATGTATTTTATTAGACCACAAATATTTTACAACATTTAACACTACACATTTAACACATTTATCTTTCTTAAGTTAAAACATTTAACACTTAATTGGATGATAAGATGAAAATAAGATGAAATCTCACCAGAGAGCTGACTATGCCGTAGTGAAGAAGAATGCCTAGAAGGTGGTAGTGGTGGTGGTAGGGAACTAGGTAAAGGAGGTGGTTGGGACGTAGGTAATGGTGGAGGGCCTGTCCTCAGGGATGTAGGAGACGGTTGCTGGGATGCCATCTCCGCCCTTTGAGCAGAAGTAGTCCTGACAGGAGGTGGAGGTGGTACTGAGGTGGGAGGAGGAGGAACTGAAGGGGAGATTGGAAGACTTGACGGGATGGGTATGCGACCTGGAGACTGTACACGGGCTGGTGACAAGCCAGGGGGTGGAGGGGCTGACGTTGGAGGAGGAGGGGCTGCTACGGTGGGGCGAGGGGGAGGAGGTGGTCGCTCAGTAGGCCTTTTACTTCTTAGATTCTCTGCACTTTGGTGTAAGAAACTACTCCTGGCTGTACCTAGCTCGCCACTGCTACTGAACCACGGCCCTAACACAAACAAACCAAATCAGTACCAAATAAACATTTTAAACACAACAGAATGTTAATGGTATTTATGAAATAAAATTCAAACATTTTAATTGTCAATTTTCTTTGGTTGACCCCTTATAATTTTATAAAATCTTCTTATTTAGGGTACTGAGGAATTAAAAAGTTGAAATTAAATTAAAAATATTTCATTTTCAAAAACTTGGCTATATTTCGCCCATACCTGGGCACCTTCAGGCCTACAATTAGAAAAACAATATTATAATAATAATTGATATTTAAGTTAAAATTGTTATAATATTGTTTTTGTAATTGTAGGCCTGCAGATGCCCAGGTATGGGCGAAATATAGCCAAGTTTTTGAAAATGAAATATTTTTAATTTAATTTCAACTTTTTAATCCCTGTGGACCCAAAATAAGAAGATTTTATCAAACATTTTAATTAACTGGATAAAGAAATTTTGTAAAAAAAAAAAAGGTTTGCACTTTGTCATAATAGGGAAAACAGCTTATATCGTTAGATTCGTATTTTAAAGGACTACATTTTAGAATTTTTTAACCAAAATCGTTGAAGCCGTTTTCAAGAAATAATTTTTTTCCGTGGTAGGCTGTGAAATAGTAACTTTAGAGCCTAGAAAACAAAACTAAAATCAATTTTTTCGTTACGTGGACTTAAAAAATCTTTTCATTACTCCTGGGAGTAAAGAAAAAATTTTTTACGTCCTAGGACGCAAAAAATTTTTATTGTACTACAAGAACTTGTCAAAACTTCCGTAGGAGCGCTGATTTCTTACTAATGTGGCTCTTAGTACGATTGAATTCCGCTAGATGTCAATGCGTTTTATTTATCTTTTCTTATAGTGTAACCTCTTTTTAAGGTTTCTTTTTTTTAATCTTAAGTTTAAACTAATATTTGTTATTATTATATTGATTATTGATTAATATTTAATGTTTTTTATTGTCTGCTACCTCGGAAAAAATAGCATATGCTACACGACTGTGAAGTGTTTTTTCTTTACCTTGGCAATATTTCCTGTCTCGCTTCGCTCGACAGTAAATGTAATTGCCGCGGTAAAGAAAAAACTCACTTCACAGCCTAGTAACATAATATACTATTTTCCACGTTTTTTTCAGAGTTTTTTGGAGGTAGCACCCCCGAATTTGCTGAAAATCATTTCTTGATTTCCGTATGATTTTTCTGAACATGTATGTCAAATGATTTCGTCGAAATCGGCCCAGTAGTTTAGGCTGCAGGTGTCTGCACAGACGACAGACAGACATTTTTTAAAACCACGTTTTTGTACTCAGGGGACCTCACAACGAGAAGTGTAAATCCATCAAAATGTCAAAATTGAATTTTCGTGCCATCACAATACGTTCTCTTGATATGAGAAAGTAAAAATTAATACAACAGTGTTTACCATTAACAGGTGCTATAACAGGTGGAGAAGCAGGTGCCCTCATGGAGTGTGCACGAGATGGCCTATGCCTCATTGCACCAGGTCCAGGGGGCGCAGGGGCAGGAGGTTTTGGTGCCAGTAGTGGTTTCACTTTGGGTCTAGTAGAGTTACCGTTAGGTAAAGAAACGGTGCTCCCACTTCTCGAATGACTACCCACACTCAATCTGTTGTCTGATACACTCTGAAATAAAAATATTACATATTATACATTTTTGTTTTGAAGGTATGCTGTTTCTTCAAGAATGACAGGGATGTATCATACACAAAGACGATAGAAGTCAGAAGTTACTCAGATCAAAAGTTTGCTCGGATGCAATATGGGAACAGGATCATATCAGTTTTACAATATTTAGTTTTTCACAGAATATGCAACATTACCTCTGGAATAAGACAATTTAAAATGACAATCTGGAAACTATCACAGCATTTTACCAGATTGCTGTTGCTTGAAAAAAATCATCTTTTGATAGGCATTCTTAGAGGATACTCAAAGTGACACAGGCAGAAAGCATGTAGATTCAATGAAGAAGAGGGTAAACACTTCACACTGTCAGTAGGTGTTCGGCATTATGTCAATTAAAATGAGAAACCTTTGACATAGCCATTCTGCCTACTGGAGTACTAATGTTGCCTTGCAAAAGCAAGGTACTCACTTTCTGCAGGCCAATAAGCCTGCTTTGAGAGTAGTGTAATATAAGAAGTTTTGTTTGCCGCACAGGAGGTGTTACAACATTGGACTTTTATTTTATTTTTTTAAATTAACTCATAAAAAAGCAAAAATACAGAAGCTAAATTTCATTAATAAAACAACTTACTTCAAATGTAAAACAATGATTTTTTTTATTTTTACAACTGACAATTTCATTATAGTGTTTATGAATACGTAATACATTAATAACATTATTTAAGAATAACATAACATTATTTTTAAGAAAATTATGCTAATATATTCACTTTAGGAATTAATATCCTCTTCTTGAAAAAGTATGTAGTTCCCGATTAATAAAACAACCTATTTCAAAATCAAAACTAGGATTTTACAACTGATAAAAAAAAATACAGAAAAAAGTTAGTACGCAATTCTTCAAGAGAAACTTAATATTATTTCATAAGAATATACTATAAGTTTCCCCTTCTATTGGTATTGCCTTCCCCTTACAGCTCATCCAAAACAAGAAGGTAGAGGAGAAAAAATAAAAATAAATATTACTTGAGGAGGACAGGAGTTCGTATTAAAAAATCTTGATATATGATACTCAGTCTTAAATAAATTATACTACTTATTTATTTTTACATTCATCCCATCTTCAAATTACATAACATTAATATTTAACTAACTTTGTCTCTTTTCTAAATTGTCAATTAAGTATGTAGAAACATTTAGATAAATAATTTAAAAAAAAATTAATTAAAACTAATTCATTAATAACAAAGACTCTAACATTTTAATAAATAATAATTAAAAGTGAAATATATACTAACAGTTGGTAACACTGGTTTTTGGCTTTGTGGTGGAGGCTGTGGAGGTGGCCCCCGGTTTTTTGGATCGACTGTTCTTTTTCCAATTTCCATTTTGTTATGTCCCTGAACAGATTAAAAAAAATATCAGCATTTAAAGTAAAAGATCACTTGTACATGCAATAAGCTAGATTCTCCATAGTAAAATACACACATCTATAAACATTTACAAAAAAAAACACATACCCAAATTAAAAATAATAATAATAATAATAATAAACGCCAAAATAAATATACCTGTTGCATCAAGAGAAAGAAGGAAATGTCATTCATAATAGTTAAGTGTTATGAGTGTTCCTACAGGTATAAATATTATGAAATTAGGAAAGATGTTTCTTCAACCAGTAGTAAAAAGCCTTTATAGTACCCTTTATAGTAAAAAGCTGGTTTTTAACAACTGGTAATTTTCTTCATTCAGAGAAGAAATGAATGAATGAAACCTCATGATGAGTGAATGAATGTGAAAAAGAATGAGTAAGTGTAAGAGCATTGACTGTAGTAATGGTTTTTTAAATCTGGAGACAAATTGGAATTTAAGTATTATCTCCTACACTGACTCTTTCCTACTTATTTCTGCTTGTCTCTACCACTGAAGATGGCCTATAACTAGATTAAGATACATTTTTTTCTTTACACTCTTTCTCTATTCTTAGGCTATGGCCACATGAGCAGTTTATCATGCTGAACTGTGGCAGAAAAAACAGCTGCCAGCATTCCCGTGGGTGAGGTGGTCAATGGTGGGAGGATTCTGTCAATGGGGTGGAAGCCACATTGACGGTAAAACACGCTGTGAAATTAAGCCGAAGCAGGCCACAGGCACATTTATTCAAAAGAAGTCTCGCCAGGACAGTTTGCTGTCAATGCTCTATACTCTATAGTTCATATAAACACTATCTAAAAACTCAATTTTAAAATAAATAGTAAAGGAAGTCTATGCCACAATAACAAAGTAGTTAAAAATAGTTAAGTGAATAGATTAAATAACAAATAGTTGCAGTGTAAAATAGCTCATCCAATTCTCATGGCTAGGATAAAATATATATCAGAGCTCTTTTACTCTGGGAACCGCAGCTTAAAAAATGCTTGTTGATATTAAAGTATTCTTAATACGTAGCTTTAATAAAGTGCTCTACTAGTCACCAACAAAGATATGAAAGCATGAAGATAACTTTGAGGAATTTGAGATTAGTTAATGTTTTAATTTTATTTCATGGTTAGGACGAAATATATATTAAAAGTTTTATTCTAGGAACCTAAAAATTACCAGTAATAATTAAAGGCTGAAAATAAAACATTTATTCCTTCAAAAATAACGTCAATAACATAATTTGTTTATGTTTATCATAGTTTAGATTTATTTAAATAAGAGAGAAAGGAATTAAAAAGACAATAAAATAATGAAACTAAAACAGTAATTAAATTAGAATAAGATTTATGAAAACACAATTTCCTTTGAATTATTAGTTATGTACCAAAAGCTAAAATCATATAAGATATTTACTTCATATAAGATATAAGTATAAGCACCAATTAAATCAGATCCACTGAACACTATATCACAAAAATCTAATCAAAACAATTAATTCATTTCTTTTTAATTATAGTTCATTAAAGTGTCACTATATAACTTTATTAATTCTTATTTTAATATAGGGAATAACATTTAAAAAATGTCAGATAAAAGGAAACCTTCTTGATATAAATAACATATAAGGTTATTTTATATCTAGGTTAACAGTTTATTTATAAAAGCAGTGGTGTTCCCTCTCTCTCATACAATCTGTTAGATAAAAGAAAACCTTCTTGATATAAATAACGTATAAGGTTATTTTATATCTAGGTTAACAGTTTATTTATAAAAGCAGTGGTGTTCCCTCTCTCTCATACAATCTGTTAGTGACTTTATTTTTTTCTCTGAGATAGGTTGGCATAGATTTTATTCAAGACTACAATCAAAAGATACATTTTTATCTCAAATTATTTTGAATATTGAATCTCAAAGTTACTCTAGAATTACATAACGTATGAAATTACATGCAACATTATTTACATGATATACAATACCAATAATTTATTTTTTAAATCAGAATGCATTTTTTCTAAACAATTAAATATCTTTCATAGCAATGATAATAAGATTGACAAAAATATCAGACAATGTGTATAATTTTAAGGTAATGAATCAAGTATGTTTATAAGAATATTGAGATACCATTTTGCTTGGAAATAGGATAAGTGAGTACTCAAAACTTTTTTTTTTTTGAAAAAGTAAATAAAATTGTATTTATAATGGCATTTAATACATAAAAATTAAATTAGCGTTTCCTTGATCACCATTTACTTATATTTCTAGTGGTGTATTTACCGTGTCTTATCGTACAGAAGCTTTCAATGTATGAATTATTTTATTAAGGAAAAGAGTGGTACCTTGAAAAAAATACCCAATTTTGTGAGCATTTACTGTCTTACATGAACTTTTCCATTTTGGAACCCAAACATGATCCTTAATTCTTTAAACTTATATTTGAATTTCCCCCTGGTAAGTAAACATATAAATTTATGATTCAAATGTATGAAGAGCATAAAAGTTTCATCTTAAGGAAGTTGATTTTAATAATTTATACTTCTGACATTGATATTGGCACCAGCCCATATGGCTACTTGCCTAAAGCTTACTTTTCATTTACAACAACTTCATCACAAGCAACATTGCCAATATTCTGGCCTAGAAAACGTTTTAAATCTTGAGGAAGGAGTAACAGCATTAGTCAAGGAGGCTAGAAGTGCAAAAGCCCATTACAAAAATTTAAATTAATTCAAAACACTTACACTGCCCCACAAAATTGTTAAAATAAAATTATGGGAATATTTACTCCTTATCCTTACAATCCAAAATGTCCTTAATTTAGGATGACATAGATTTAGACTAACAAATACTGCTATGAGAATTATCCAAATAATTGTATCTGGATTTAATATTTACTATGTTTCCATGATTTGGGATTTAACAAGCTAGGTATTTTCATGAGTAGTAGTATTGAAACTGTATTCAATACTCTAATCAGGTGATAAAAAAACAAACCAACTTTTTCTTAAGTTTTTGGTAAAGGTTACAAATATTTTTGTCAAATTCAAATTTATAACCAGGTTTGTTATGTTGATTTTTAAATGTTTTAAAAAACAAAACTGAAAATGATAAATAAAGGTTATGTGATTTGGTTTGGTAGAGGGGGTGTTTTGACAGAATTGACTACAGTTTGATTCTATAGTAAAAGAAATAATAAATAACAATTTTTTTTTTCCGGAACAATCGAGTTCGTTGTATGGAGGTCTGACTATATTTACAACTTGGACACAATACCAAGAGTAAATTACAGCGAGATTTCAATGCCTTAAAATAAATAATTAAAATTAGAAAAAAAGGTGTACTAACTCTTACCCCTGCAATGCCGTTAACCCTTTCATGCAGCGAATGAACACTACTGTTGATCGGAGCCACGGCATTCTTAGGAGACGTATCATTCAGCGAAGTTAGAGAACTTGACTGATTCTGACCTAGAACTGAACAAAAGCAACATTTTAAAAAATATAATTATTTATAAGTTAAAAAATGTGATTTAAAATGGCTGCAGTTACCCTTACTATTGTTAACTTTTGCCAATAAAGAAATTGATTAAAAAAAAAATGTGATAATGATCTGAGGTATTGATAGACAAAATTTAAAGATAATTTTCTTACATAGTCACAAAATTTGATGTGACAAATTAACAAATTATTTCTTATATACTTTTACTTTTTTTACATTGGACAAAAGACACTAGATGCAAGCGTACTAATAATTACGCCCAGATAAATGTAGCTGTTTTGTTTGTACATTGATCAGAATTTCAATTTTTTTCGAATACTTATTAATTTCTTATATAACAAAACCAAAACTTACACGTCCGGCTTTATAGGTTGAAAACTAAATTTATGTGTATTCAGTGGTGCATGCTAACATGAGTACTTTTTTGTGAGATATAAATTTTGTGTTTTTTTTTTTATATAAATAAAACACAAAATTTATTTCTCACAAAAAAGTGCGAACTCGATCTATGTACAAAGGCATATTAAATCTGTGTGTACACGTACAATTAAGATCTTTGAAAGATCAAATTTAAATAAATTTAAAAAAGAAATGTTAATTATCAGACCTAAAAATTACCCTGAATATTTGTATGTAATAATTAGCTTTTACAACAGCAATTAGTAGAGTATGTCACGTTTATTAATGTTAATTAATATATAAGGTTTTTATGAAGGTTTTGCAAACAAAATTATTTAGGCCTTTTAATTGGCTTGTTCCTTGGACCACATGATAATGCAATGTATGCATTAGGAAACATAGCCACTAATTCCTAGCATGAGCCTTGTGAAGAATGCGGGGTGAAGGTTAGTATTACCCATACATATGGTTAATTGTTATTTAGGGGTTGCCAACAAAAACCAAAATATGAACTCAAAATTAAACTCTGACTTGATCGGTGGCATTTCGAAGTGATCAGTGTTTAAAATTTGTAGGGCACTTCTTTGGACTGTTACTCTCCTTATAAAAAAACTAAAACAAAAGGGAGTAACAATCTAAAGAAGGTGTTCGGAATGTTCTATTTTAGTTTTTAGACAAAGGAGTGTATAAATAATTTTATCCATCTCTATTCTATAAAAAAAAGAAAAAAAGAAGAAGAAAAAAAAAAAAAAAAACCAGGGGGAGTAAAAATTTAAAGAAGTACCCTCTTTTTGATACAAACCTAATATGATATATTTCACATTAAGATAAAACCTTGAGTTTAATTTATCACATAATATCCTCTTTAGTTTTTATTTGGTTTAAATTGAGGCCCCTAGCGGGGAAATATACTACCTCACAAAATGGTTAAACCAAGAAAAAATGAGATGGAGTATGTTGGACTCGACAACTTTATTTATTAAATTATTCATACGTAAGATGGACCCTTTTTCTTTAAGAGATGTTTTGGCCCTTTCTTTTATGGTTATCCTCAGTCAATCTTTATTTCTGCAATAACAAACACAATTGCTTACATTGATGTCATTATCAATTATTTCTTGCTTCTTGATAAAGACATAAGTGTAAATAATTGTGTAAAAGGAAGGGTCGAAACATTACTATTTAAATAATTTAATCTTTATTCTTTGCACCTAAAAGGGTTCATCTTATGTATTAAGATTGAAAAAATTGAGATTAAAAGTTAGTTTTGAAACCATTGGAAACATTTAAAAAAAAATAATAAATAAATAAATAAAATAAAGAGTACTAATGTAACTAGAATATCTATTTAAATACTCCGTTTCTTTTTCATTTTGCAGGTTAGGATATTTTCCATGTGATTTTTTTTTTTTTTTGTTTATTGCATTTATATTTGAAAAACAAAGTAATGAAAAATGAACTAATGTTTAATATTTATTTTAAGTTAGTTTTGGTCTGGAAAATAAATATATAGTGTACCTTTAACTTAACACTATACTATAAAATATTAACATTTTCACCTACAATTTCATAAACACTAAACATATTGTAAGTAATGCATTATAAAGGACGCATGTCCAAACTAAATATTGGTAAATAAAGTAAATAAAAAGTAAATTAGCACTAAGAATTGTATTATATATTTAAAAATGAGAAACAAAATTATTTAAAGTATTAAAAACCAATATAATAGGTAAACAACAAAATATAAAAAATATTTTTTTTTTTTATAACATAAAAATAGGATTTACTGGCTTGACATAAATGGGTCTATGTCACAACTTGTGTATAATTAATATGATAAAAGGCCAATTAGATTAATCTTATCCATATAGCCTTTTTAGTCGCACAGTTATCACAAAGTATTTTTCAAATAGAGATATCAACAGAAATAAACTACTATCCACTATTTAATGGCAATCTGTAATCATTTGGAAGAGAAAAGTAATAGGTTAAAACCTTATTTCTTCTATGACCTACATGATTAGCTAATTATTTTTACATTCGTTGCATGATTTCATACTAAAAAGGAGTGCAATAAAAAAAACTTTTAAATTAAGCCTGTAGGAACATTTGATGATAATAGGATATAAATAAACATTTTCAGGTAAATTAAAGGAAATAACCTTGACCTATTACTCATTATCAGAGGTATACTAAGTTTATATTCATACCGTGAATCTATTTAACCTTGGATTTTTTTTAATTCTTTGTATTTTGAATAAATTGAGAAAAATTTATACATTTTTATAAATAAAACCACAATAGTAATTACTTTAACTTTAAAAACAGACTGAGTTGTAATTACATTAGCTGGTAGTAAGGAAACATATTTGCAGAAGGAGGATATCTAATATTTATTAAAAATATTGTGGCAAATAACATGTTTACTCTAATTAAGATATAAAGAGTTAGCTATTAAGATATATAACAATGATAATAATATATTTGAAAATGTCAATGAATCCCCCTAAATATTTAAGTTTGTAGCCCTTCACGTTTACCATGTAAGAGAATTTTAGTTTTATTTTAATAAATTTTAACGGTTCTATTTTGACATTTCTGATTAGTTGAGAGAGAAGACAACGTAGGCATGAACCTTTTTGAGGTACCCACACGTTTTTTGGTAGCGTCCTCAATCTCGTGTCAGAGGAGTTATTGGAACGTCCTCATCTTCATAGAGGCCCATATTTAGAGTGTAAAACTATTTTGTATAATGAGCATGTAGCTTGTTTTCTTTTAAGTCAACATTTATGTAGTTTTAGTTTTCCTCTTTATAGAGAAGATATGGATCTAGTTTGATCATACATTAAATTCCTTGTATAATTCCATTGTTTTAAACTTCAATTCCTCAAGAAGAACGTTCCGTTTGAAGAAGTGAATTTTTTTTTAACAGCCACAGTACTAACAGGCTCTAAAGATAAAAATGGGGGCCGATACAAACATTTTTTATTGTTTGTTGATTGATTCTCAAACTAGGGGCAATAATTGTGTCCCAGTGTATTATTTTACCAGGATCTTTCCTAGCTTAAAATTACAATAATTAATAGTCCAGGAGATAGCGTGCAAAAAAATGTCTGACTAACATCAAGCTAGAATTTTGTATACAAGTCAATCTTTTAGCGCCTTTTAAGAATTGGTGGTCGGCTAAGTTCGTCTGCGGGACATAGCTTGGCAATAGGCGTTTGAAAAAAACAAACCGGTGGAGAGCGGCCATGTCTTACCAATTATGGTGGACAATGTGATTTTCATGATCCTGAGTACAGAATTAGTTAGTAGACCGACAATCAAGTTGATGTTAGTTCGTCCCTTGACAGGCGACCATGTTGATTTTTAGTAATATTTGAATAACAAACCTATCAACTGTGAAAATAACATCGACTTGATTTTTTGTCTACTAACTAATTCTGAACTCAGGATCATGAAAATCATACTGTCCACCATAATTGGTGGGACACGGCCACTTTCCACCATTTTGTTTTTTTCAAATGCCTATTGCCAAGCTATGTCCCGCAGACGAACTTAGCCGACCTCATATTCTTAAAAGGCACTAAAAGATTAACTTGTATACAAAATTCTAGCTTGATGTTAGTCAGACACTTTTTTGCACGCTATCTCCTGGACTATAACAAATATCAGAAAAAATAAATAGTATAAAAATAAATATAAAGTCATATTTATTGAAATATGGTTAATTGAAAATTCGAACATTATGCAATTATGTAATTACCCTATTCGTCCTAAAATAGGAAATTATCCAAACAGTTGTCTCATACTAAGTGTACAACATATTTCTTAAAATCTTTAATGTTTATTCACAGGTGACAGTATAATCTTAGATAAAATAAGTTTTTATAAATCCTTTACTGATGTACGGTTGATGTACTTGACTTTAAAAACTGTCCAATGTTTTTGTGTAATTACCGTAATGAAAAATGAAGTGACCACTCACTTTGCTTAGGTGAGAGGGAAATTTTTTACGGTGAGTATTTTGAGAAGCTGGCAACATTGATAAGAAAAGGCACGAAAAGTAGGCGGCTACAGCCTTTGTCTGTCCGGATTTATCTTGAGTGAAAGTTTTCAAATGTGTGCGTACCTTTATTTGTGTAATTACCGTATTTGAATTTAAATCATTATTATAAAATTCTATATTTAAGAAACCAGGCTTATTTTTTAGCCCTTATATTGCTGTTTAAGGAAAATAACTTGGATATTTGTGTAGTGTTATTTATTTGGCTCTCATTCAACATTCAAGGATCAAATCTAAATTACTGTACAACAAAATGTTTAATTACCGTACATGTAAATAAAATGACAGAAATCACATTTTTATTACAGTAATTAAACATTTTATATTTTGTAATAAAAAGTTTGTAAGCTTCCGTGGATAGAATTAAAATAAATATCTAGGTCTATCGGTGGTGACCGTGTCTCAAAGCATGTACATCCCAAATTTCCGCTTCTAATAGTAGAGCGAAATTGCCCCTAGTTTGAGAATCACCCATATGCAATTGCTTGTAGTACATGCCTGTTAAAAAATAAATATATTTTCTGCTTTTCAGCTCATGTTTTATAAAAAGCGTGCTTTTATTATTATTTTTTTTTTTAAAAATACTATATTTTTATATTTTACTGTAATAATCAATTACACATTAGGTAATTGTAGGTGTGAGAAATCGGCCACTTGAATCATATTCTCAATATGATCATTAATGTGATACACATTTCATATCAATTAATACAACAATAACAATGGTTTGAGGCAAATATGATACCACTTGGCTTTGCCAATACCTCTTATAAATAAAATTTTATATTTACTCTGAATTATTAATTTTAAATTCTGTCACTGGACACAATATAAGATAGCTTTGTATAGCTTGCATCGTTATTCTTTATAACAATGTAACTATTGTAGTAGTTTTTATATAGAAATATAATTAAAAATATGATACAAATTAATGTATAATATTACCATAACTTTTGGAGCCAACAGGTTTAAGTTTTGGCATGCCGTCAGCAAATAGCCCTGCCAAACCATTGGATCTTGCAATCGTGGCAGACCCATTGAAACCTCCTCCAGGCTTTCCAACCCTAGGTTTTGCTCCTTCATCTGTGCCATTTGCTTTACCTGAAAAATCAAATAATAGGTTAACAAAGGGATTTGCATTATCATGCTTTATTTGTGAAATGATCATTCAAATTCCTTATTTTCTAGAATAAGCCTACGATTAAAAAGAGTAAATCTATCAAAATCTTAAAACCAAATGACGGTGGCAATATGACCATACTTTTACTCTAGACATATTATCTATTTGAGAGCGTTTTAACATTAATGATTTTAAGTACGTACATTTTTTAAATCAATTTATTTTAATTTTTGACAGGCATTGAAGCTGACCATTCAAGCTTAATGGTCAGCGACATTAACTAATCAGAACTAACATGTTCAAGCTTATTAGTCAGAGATTTTTTTGCACGACGTCTACTGGACACTGACAATTGAGATCTAATTTATACTCAGGTCTTCATCTATAAACAGCACTGATTCAACAGTTTTAACATTAAAAAATTTAAACTTGCTGCTAGCACTAAATAAAGTTAAGATGCTCTCAACAACAAACGGATCTAATTTCATAATTATAATTATATATAATAATGATATTATTATGTTAACATTATATATATAATGTTAACATAAGCCTTATATTAAATCCTAGTAAAAAAAATTATGTTAACAATTAAAAAACACAATTTAAGTATTAATATTTTTTGGGAGGGTTATCTTCCCCCACACTTTGAAGTCTGATTTATATAACTCACTAATGACCACAACATACTCGCTTTGGCTGTACAATGTATAGAGGTAGGTTATGTGAAGTGGCTGGAACTCTCCACCACGGGTCAATTAAAAAGGGTTTGAGGTAGGATATGTAAAGTGCCTGGTGTCTAAAATATGGCCTAATTGTTAGACCTAATTAGGTTTGAACACGTAGTTTGTCTTACCTGTCAAAATAGTACAAGATATGTAAACCTGAGTTTATGCATAATTTGTTTTGTTTTTAATGAGTTCTCAAAAGAGCTAACCTGGTACTATAGGAGCACTTCGGTCATTAGTTACAGTTTTCTTGAGCTGAGTGCCAGACCGGATGGACTGAAGAAGAGCATTCCTATTCTTAGGTTCGTTACTTGGAGGAGGTGAGAAGACAGGAGGTGGTGGGCCTGGAGGGGGTGGTGGCCCTGGGGGCGGTGGAATTTTACCCATCCCACACCTGTAATCAAACAACAAAAATTTATCAGATTTTTAATATTAAAAAAAACACATTCATTAAAACACGTTTAGGCCAAAGATCATATCATGTTTTTAAGGTATAACCTGAACATTTTTGCTTTCAAGCTTACGAAAGGTAATGGAATGAGCAACAACAATCATCCTGTCCGCCAACCACCATGCCTTATAAACTAATTCCCCGATTTTTAATAAAATTGAATGGTAGATCGTAATTAACCTACTGTTGATCCTGTTTTAAGTTCCATCCTCTCCATTATTTTTCTTCCCCATGCACACAAATGTTTCTTTTTTTATAACACACAAGTTGTTAATAAAAAAAAGAGTTATTTATCTAATTTTGAAGAATGATGGTTAATCAACCATCAGTGCACATTAAATATTGAATAAAAATAAGTGGTACCTCACTAAGAATCATAACAAGTCTGAACAATGAAACTTTTGGATTCCCAGTGGGATCACATTATTTATTACTTATGTGACCATTCGCCCAATGACAGGGTACGAGGAAGTATATGCCACACTTTTTGGCAGATTCTTTTAATTTTGAATAAATTGATCAATAAATAGATAAAAGGTATGTGTTACATGCAAACTGTTAGGAAAGTAGGCTGAATCAGATAAAAATACTTTTAATGACATAATTTAAAAAATTAACCACAAAAATATATTAAAAGTCAAAGTTTTTAAAATAATTTATTCTACTTATTTATCATTACTTTTTTAAATTATATTTCTCTTATTATCCCCTCCCCCTCCATTTTACTAAAACATATACTGACAAACCTCGATTTAAGAATTTAGATCGTTCCTGTAACTTATTTATAAGTCAATTTTTATTGTAAGTTGGATTCACCCCCTCTTTTTCCAGTTTGTTTGGAATTTTATTTAAACTTATATACAGGAGAACCTCGCTTATACGACCCTCAATAACACGACAACATCAATTACAAGTGCAAAAATCCCCTTGAGATTGTCATACCTCTATAACGCGACTATTATTATCCAAACAAATTCAATAACACGGATTTTTTCCAATTCACAACATAACTCAGAACCTCTATAACAAGTCGTTTTGAGAAGTCAACCTTTATAACGCGACTCTATACAGGAATGAGGTACCTTGAAAAAGTCTAGACTTGAAAACCCCGCCCATTTAACTCGATAACACGACTGATACCCAAAATAACTTTGATAACATGACCCTCAACAAAAAGGGCACCTCAATAACAAGACTGTTTCCCGTTTCCCCTTGAGAAACTTCTTATCGAGGCTCTACTGTAATTAATAAAATAAATTAATAAATTTAGAATTTCAGGGTAGAACAAAAATCAATAATATTAATATTTTAATTAAACATTTTTTTTTATGTTCAAATTTTCATATGGTTAGTCTGTACATATTTTTTAACAATTGATTTTGGTTATTCATTTTATTTAACAATAAAAACAAAAACAAAAAATTTTAAAGAGCAATCACTGATTCATTTTACTTTATAATAGAGATCACACACACACAATATATTATTAGTCTATTAAAAATAAAAGGAATAATGTGTACCTGCTTAATTTTTATTGAATATATAAAATTTAAATTCAGATGATTTTGAAGTAAAAATGTTTATTTTTTTATCACAAATTTCACACTTTTTAACTCAACACATTATAATTCCCCATAAACTTTTTGAAAATTATATTTCTAAATAAACCTCTTGAGATTTGTAACAATGATAAAATACACACTCGAACCAATGAATATGGCAATTCCAATTCTGATAAGCAATCGATATTATTTTTAATAAGTACGAACTAAGAAGAGACTGATAAAACTTTTGTTTAAATACCTAGTAAAAAAATTATTAATAATAATATATGTAATTAAGATAAAAACACATTTTCAAAAGAAGCTATCAGTTAACACCTATGGGGAAAAATAAAAATAAATATGGAGTACAAAGAGGAGGAACTCCAATCTATAGTTGTTTTTTTTATTTCAGATAAGCCCATATGATAACGAGATATAAGTCAAGTGAGTCAGTTGACTGATAAGGCAAGGGAGTGATGATACTGTACTGATCAGCTTAATACCGATAGACTCTACTCTGTTAGATTAAAATAACTCCTAAATCATTTGAAATAGAGGGTAAATATAAGATAATCTAAGAGAACTAAATAGGTATCACAATTCTCTTACTGCGGAGGAAATAGCAGATGTGAGAACAAGCTGAAAAGACGACAGTACCATGATATTCTCATACATGTATAGGGAAAAATATGCTTAGGCCTAGTCAACACCAGCAAACATTTGTCTGAATAAATCCGAACATTTGTACATAACTTGTTCAAAACCTGTTAGCGAACATTTGTTCAAAACATTAAAATAAATGTTTGAGTATTTGCCATTTCCCATTGAGGATAGAAAACAAATGTTTTTGTTTGTTTTGCTCTGTCTAAGCAAATATTTAAAACAATTACTCGTAACAAATGTTGTTTGGTGAGAACCAGGCTTTAGAAATAAACACTGAAAACAAAAATGATGGAGAAAAACATAGGTAATAAGAACTGGAGAAATAAGAGGTAAACAAGGTAGTTAGTAATTGATGATCAGTAGGTCTACCATGGATTTCTGGTTAGAAAAGAGAACAGGATAAAGAAAGAGATAGGTAGAAGGAAAGCTATAAATCTGTAAAGCTAAAATAGGTTAAAAACACCTGTTTATGTTTTAGCATAAAGGTATAGAGTAAACTTTGGAATAAACTTGGAAAACTGAGAAACCTGGCTAACTCCAAAAGAATTTTGTCGGAATATCGGAGTGAAGTGAAGCATGCTGAAAAATTACAAGAAAGGAGATTAAGAGTAACAACTAGATTTTGAAGACCAAAAAAAAACTGGAGAATATTGGAAGAACCATAAGCCAGAGAAAATTGAAGTGTGCAGGTCACATAACAACAAGAGACCAAAGGTAGACCCCCCAAAAAAATATTGTGTGGTATTCAAGATACATGAATGGAATGAGAAGCTCTAGGTTCCAGTGGAATAAATAAAATTGTGAAGAGTGTGGGGAAAATGTAGCAACAAGTTTATATTGACCAAAAAGTGTGGGCAAGGTAGGCCAATTTTAATTATTGTTTCAGTCTATCTGAGACACTTATCCATTCAGTTATGAATTATTGACTTTGCTCTATAAAACTATCTATTCAGATACTTTCTGTGAATCCAGTAGTAAATTATTTGCAATAATAACATAATATTTATTGTGTTTAATCATAGAATAAAAATTTATTTATCTTTTTATAGATGTGTTATCTCTGTAAATAATTATGTTATGATTTCTTAGTACTTAAGGATAGAATATTGTGAAAGAAATAATTATTTATAGAAGTATAAAGTTGTTGCCACAATAAAATTTGCAAGTTGAGAACAAGTTGAATTGGGAATATCAAAATATTCATAAATAGAATAACAAGCATAGATAAAAGAAAATACCATGGTTTTTCCACAAGTAAGGAATATCAAAAGAAGAAGAAATGAGACATGCTGTATATGACGATTCTCATTATCATATTAAATATTATGATAATAGGACATTTTAAAATAAAAAGTTAATACTATTACTCTTGTAGAAGGAGATTGAATAAGAAATTGTGAGAGTAATGAAATAAGCACAAGAGAAGAATAATAATAACAAAACTATTACTAGAGACAATAGGATGACACATAAAGTGCATGTTTATCTGAATGCTCATTAAAATGATATTGTACCATTACAACTATATATCTCTTATGAGTCAGAAAGACCTGCATGTGTGACTCTTCATATGTCAGAGATTATGACTTGATAATTATGATGATCCTTTTTTTCAATTTGATATGCATATAGGTACGAATTCTTTATATGAAAAACTATTTATTTCACTGAGGTCTATAAAATCTAATGGAAATAAATGGAACAAGGTGTCAAACTAACACATTGACATATCCTAATGTAAACAGTAACAAAATACCCTAGAAGGATTCAACTATTTCTTCTAAACAATTTGCACACCAATTAACCCACTGATTTTTTCAACATCTTTAGCCACCTGCGCCAGGGCCTCCACCTCCATTCTTCATATGCCTCTGGAAATCAGCAACCTCAAGCCTCTTCAAGCACCCTGTTGAAGCAGCTTGAATAGACTCAAAGGTCCTAAAACGATGTTATTTCAAGCTCATTTTGATATGAGGGAACAAAAAAAGTTGATGAGTCAAATCTGGAGTATAGGATGGTTTAGGCAATGTTGCCATATTGCCAGTGCCTTCCTCACAATAAGCGATGACACAAGACTAGGGTGTATGGTTGTGACGGAGCATCTAGCCATTTTCCTTCAGAAACTGTGGACACAAATCCTCACATATTCTGAGCACTTCTGCATAAACTCTTGAGCACCACAACTTTTGCATTAAAGAAGACAAAGCATTTATTTCCCTCTTGATTTGCTAACGCAGGCCTTATTTGTCTTCCAGGTCATTTTGATTTTTTTATGCCACTCAAAAACATGCATAGAATCTTTGTCCTAGAAAGACTCACGGAGCACAACACCTTGACAAGAGCATTAAACACACTTTTACTTTAGGCTCAATCTCTACACTCCGAAGGGTCGGATGCAGCTGAGATGGGTCTCCTAACTTACATGATATCCAACACCATCAATTCTGCTCATAGAGACCACCCTCCAACAGTCAGTCTCACACTTATAGAATAAACTATGTAAAAATACATGTTTAATGTTTGAGTTGAAACTATCATTATAAGAAAAATGATGTGAGGCTTTTGTTTAAGCATCAAATGTTAAAAATATAGCTAAATAATTTCATCACAAATTTGATAAAAGTATAGTCCAAACAAGTTACATTTTTTATATTGGTCATAATTTTAACAAAAATATTGATTTAGTTTATAAATAGTTACTATTGATGCACCTGTAAACCAATTATTAAAATTTACATGTAAACAATTTTTGTTGATACAAAAAACTTTTATATCATTTAGTGGTCACACCTATTAATTAATTAATTATAGTAGTGTGGAGTATAATCTGCTGGAATCCTCACAAAAAAAATAGTATTTTTTTAGAATCATTTTACAAGGCATAAGAAAAAGAAACTAAGTGAATTTTGTGTCCAAAGAATTAAACATA
The DNA here is from genome assembly GCA_001010745.2 of Gerris buenoi. Taxonomy (NCBI): domain Eukaryota; kingdom Metazoa; phylum Arthropoda; class Insecta; order Hemiptera; family Gerridae; genus Gerris; species Gerris buenoi. The sequence goes on along the minus strand of KZ651320.1, from coordinate 125,789 downwards.
ACATAATATTATATGTAAATAAAAATATTATTATAAATAATTCATACAGTAATAAAGATATAAAATAATGTTTTATAAGGTATTATTTGTTAAAAGATAATTTTATCTAACGATAACATTCATAATCCAGATGAAGAGACTTGTAAAGAAATAATTTTAACAGTCTTAATCTCAGTCAAGATGTACCTTAAAGACACATGTATTGCAATGTGACATTAAAAAAGCTATGTTTAGAACCTTATCAATATCATAGCAGGAAATTATGATAACAATGTGACTTACTCAGAGTATGGAAAACAAAATAGAGAATCCAGAATAGTATCATATTGACCAACAAATAAAATGTATAAGTTTTAAAGATTTTTTAATGTCACAATCCAATGATAAATAAAATTAAAAAATAACTGAAATGCTTTTTTTTTTCTTTTTTTTTACAGGGTAAAATAAATAATAATGCCACTTTAAAATAAAAATACAAATTTCAGACGTTCTTTAACAAAATTAGGATGGTACTTGTTAAAGATTTATAAACATAATAACAAAACGATGTACCTTCAACAAGTACATTTTTAATCCGACTAGAAGAAATGTTTATCTTTTTTTAGAATAGAGAACTTAATAACATCTGATTCAAATTGCTACATATATAGTCTCTCAATCAGGAATCACAAACAAAAAAAAAGCATTTCAATGTAATATTATATAGAAAAGATAAAATAAAATGTATTGGATCCAACAAACAGTTAATAATCCAAAACAATTTAAAACTAAAAACAAACAAAAAGAGTGAAAACTATAAATCTGTTTTAGTTTAGAGTTGTTCAAAGTCTGTGTGGTCCAAGGAAAGTATTAGAGTAAATAAAGACTATCCAACACACCTAAACCCAGACGGCACTTAGAGCTTGATCAGCACTACCTTGTTCCAGACAAAATCTTATTATATAAGACACCAGACTCTTGTCAAAATAAAATAAAGTTGAGTAATATCAAATTTTTAAAAAAATAAAATAAAGACGGAAATTTAAAAAATAATTTGATCAGGATTGAAATTAATAATTAACTACTTCAGAGGGAAAAAAGAATCAAAATGATAAAAGATGAAACAAAAAAAAATGTACAACTAGTTTTTGCTTTACCTACTCATAATTTGATTTTTCTTCTTTCATGTTGGTACATAACACTCATGTTTTGGTACATCACAATCAAACTATTGTTTATATGTTTTGCCAGTATCAGACCACTTTGAGTTAGTGAAATATCTGTTNAGTGTTTTCCATTTATTAGTTTTCATATTTACATTTAATTATTATTGAACATCAAAATTTATTTCAAAATCTTATATTTATTTATCAAATTTTTTTTATTTATTTTCGATTTCATCAAAATTTATCATAAAATTAACATCTCACGGGCGGGGAATCGAACCCGGGCTCTCTTCATCCGCGTTTTAAGCTTTTGTCTCAGGAACTAACGGCATATATCGTTAGATTCGTATTTAAATTGACTACATTTTGGAATTTTTTAATAAAAATTGTCAGAACCGTTTTAGAGAAATACTTTTTTTCACGTTTTTCCAGAGTTTTTGGGGGGTAGCGCCCCTAAATTTAGAGCTAAAATTAATTTCTCGATTTCGACTCGGGGTATGATTTTTCTATAAACATATATGCCAAATTTTGTGAAAATCGGCCTTGTAGATTAGGCTCCAGGCGTCTGCACAGACAGACGACAAACGACGGACAGGAATTTTTTAAAAACCACTTTTCTGGACTCAGAGGGCCTCAAAACGTGTAAATCCATCAGAATCTCAAAATCGAAATTTCGCGCCATCACAATACTTTCTATTTATATGAGAAAGTAAAAAACAAATCTTAAGAGAAAAACATGGTTAAGAGAGGTGATTTGAGATTTGCATTGACAACTATTTCACCAGATATAGAGAGCTTATGCGAATCAGGCTCAAGCAAGTCATTAGTTAATTTTTATTAATTATTAATTTATATTTCACCTTTAAAAATACATATATGACAAATTAAATAAAGAAATACATGGTTTCATAGTCGTAGAATCAATTATGTTCTTAATTTTATTATTAATTAATTCGGTATATAAGTAAAATTAATTAATTAAGCTTCGTGTTCAGAGAATGGGGGGCGATGAATAAATATGGAGATTTAGAAGGGGGCGACGAGTAAACAAAGGTTGAGAACCACTGATATAAGACACCAGACTCTTGTCAAAATAAAATAAAGTTGAGTAATATCAAATTTTTAAAAAAATAAAATAAAGACGGAAATTTAAAAAATAATTTGATCAGGATTGAAATTAATAATTAACTACTTCAGAGGGAAAAAAGAATCAAAATGATAAAAGATGAAACAAAAAAAAATGTACAACTAGTTTTTGCTTTACCTACTCATAATTTGATTTTTCTTCTTTCATGTTGGTACATAACACTCATGTTTTGGTACATCACAATCAAACTATTGTTTATATGTTTTGCCAGTATCAGACCACTTTGAGTTAGTGAAATATCTGTTTAATTGGGAAAGCTGCGACCTAGACACATACACCGCAAACACCACATAGTTTTTAAACATACTTAAGCTTGTTTGGTTCATGTTTTGAGTTGACATTCATTTAAAATATAGGAGATAAATGTTTGTGAACTCGGTACAGAAGGCTAGCTACTCGTTGATTAGTTATATAGATCAGTACCCCTCCTAAACTCACTACATCCCTTCCTCTCATTTTAATTAAACGAACTAACGTAAAGTGACTACCATTCAAAACATTCTATACATTCAAGGGCAGATGTTACAAATTTGCAACTCGATAACAACAATTGTTGTATTATTACAGTAATTAAATTTATTGAAACAGTAATTTAATTCCTGTTTATCTAGACAAGAGTAAAACTTCTACTTAAATATTATTATTAGCATCTTTCAATATTTTATTTTTCTAAATAGCCCGAGAAGAGTTTATGTCTAAATAATTTTAATATTTTTAAATAATAATTATCTGGGAAATGAAATCATTAAATGTTTAAAGGTATAACTCCATGGATAGTGCATTTTCATAAAGGAAAAGAATCTGGGGTTCAATTAAACTTGGGAGAGAGGCAGGTAAAAAGGCACTCCGCCTCTTGAAAGAATTATAATTTAAATAAAATTATAATTATTCTTAACAGTGGGAGACAGATAGAGAAAAATAGACTCCAGCTCCAGGACTTGAACCACGGGCCTCTACATTTCCAGTGTAGCGCTCTTTCCAACTAAGCTACGCAGGAGAATGAGTTTTCTCTGCCGATAACTAGTCCCGAATCCAAGCTTTCAAGTCCCGGCGCTGGAGTCTTTTTTTCTCTGTCTGTCTCCCAGTGTTAATAATAATTATAATTTGATTTAAATTAAACTTTAAACTTTCCCTAGTATGAATACTACCAAAAACTTAAAAGAATTATAATCTCAGCTCTTTCAGAGAGAGTAGCAAGAAGAGAAGACAATTAGGTAATTCAATAAGTTGTCACAAAAAAATACTACTTAGGAAATTAAATCATAATTTTATTTCAGGTATAACTCCTTAGAGCAACTTTGATCTAGAAGATCAAAGAAGGCCCCAGTTCCTTCTATGTAACATAAAGAGAGAGATACAAATATAATCCGCTAAAGAATATAATTAAAAAAAACAAAAAACAACTAATAGTACAGATAGCATGCAAAAAAGTATCTGATAACATCAAGCAAAATTTTTCACACAAGTTAATCTTTTAGTGCCTATTTAGAATATATATAAGTTCGTCTGCAGGACATGGGCAAAAGGCATTTAAAAATAACAAAATGCAAGAGAGAGGCAATCAATGACCCGCACAATTATGGATATTAGAATAGTTAGTTATTCAAATAATACTCTAAAGCAAACTCCAATCAAGGGACAAACTAATATCAACTAGATTTTTGGTCTACTAACTAATTTTGTACTCAGGATTATGAAAATCACATTGTCCACCATAATTATGCGGGTCATTGCCACTCTCCACCATTTTTTTTTTTTTTTTTTTTTTAATGCCTATTGCCAAGCTATGTCCTGCAGACGAACTTTTATATATTATATTCTAAATAGGCACTAAAAGTAACTTGTGTGCAAAATTCTTGTTTGATGTTAATAAGAATGTTATTTCAGTTCTTCAAGAAGCAAAAGATGGAAAAGAAACAAAAACAAGACCAATAAGACAAATCTTGGGTTAATTTAACAGAGTGTAAATTAATTTCCCTGAAACTATTGACAAATATAACTGGATAATGAAAAAAGACAGACAGAAAGATACACTCTGCATTATTTTCTTAGACCAACAATCAGTCAATTAAGCTGTGACGGCGACACATGATATCCGTCTGCCCAAAATTATAAACAAATAACAATTTTAGAGAAATATGCTTTCAATAAATTAACAAGACTGAAAAAGCACGGATGTAGATAAGTAAAATTTAACTAGAATTAGAATAGTACACAGTTACATAGAATTAGAACACAGATCGCAGAATAAATTTTAGATTAACAATGGGGGATGATAGTAATAGGGTAAGAGCAAAATTTCACCAAAAATATTAAATAATATACACATTATTTTTTAAATTTATGTCTGAAATATCAAAGAAGACAGAGTCTTAGAAACAATACCAAACTTCAGTCTACCTTGTTTACTGCTTGTATTTTAATAAAGTTAAATTTGTTCTCTTGTAAATTAAATATCGTGATGTACTTTGTAATGTTAGTAAAGGTAATACAGTCGACTCTCGATAACTTGAACCTCAATAACTCGAATTCCTTGATAACTCGATTTTGTTCGAATCCCTTATATTTCCCTATAGTGTTTGTCTTTATTATTGCCTCTATAAGTAGAATATTTTAAAATAAAAACCTCGATTAGACGAATTTATTTTGTTTTTGGAGCCGTGGACAATCTCTATAAGTTTTGATTCTATCCCTTCTATAACTTGAAGTTCACAGGTGCCTACATGATCAGTTGACTGACAATTGATATTATCATATATAAGTAGAGTTTTCGCATGTCATAGTCATACAGTAGTCGCATATCATTGCTTCCCCTTCTTTTGAGAATTCGAAATACAGGAAAATACTTTATCAACGATTCTAAAAATTCTGGATAAGTAATGTTGATGCAGCAAGTGGATTAGCCGGCTCAGTGAAGAGGGGAAAATATGTATATAGTTTTAGTTTAGTTCCCTGTATTTCATGGTACTGGTTTATTACTTGAGTAGGAACCTTTATAACTCGAATTTGGTTATTTTAGACCTCAATACCTCGAACCTCGATTAGTCGAAAAACTCAAATTTTTCTATTTACCCCTGAAGTTCGAGTTATCGAGAGTCGACTGTAGTTAGATTTTACAAATAAATTTCTTTCATCCCCATTCTCTTGTTTTAGAGCAACCAATAATAAATTTAACATACAGGTGCGAGTTATTTAAATATTCTACTTGGCATTATTTTATCTAATAAGAAGAGTAAATACATTTACCTTAACTTCCCACCTATATAAATCTGCATTCACGATGAGTAAAAAGTGAAACGCTGACATTTTAGGTTAATTAATGCACAAATATCTTAAAATAGAGCTCACTTAAAGCTATATTTCAAAAAGTTTCTTGACAAAAAAATAAAATAGAATTGTCGTATTGAATATTTAAATAATGGTGCTCCATAGCTTTAAAAAAAAAATTATAGTTTAATGAACTTTTAAACTTTTAGGTTTCTATATTAATAATGTTACAAAAATAACATAAACTTATAAATTACAAATGGAAGTCTCATCCGTCATTCTAATTGAAAACACATATTTTTGGCAAACATTCATCACTATTTTACATTCGGTTGACTTTGGCACAGTACTTAATGAGAGGAGCATACGCAAACACAAAATAATGTACATTTTAATTGCTTACAAATATATCGTGAATATAATGAACCAATAGCGTTTCAAGATATTAACTACTATGGTAAAATATATGGAGACCTGATTTTATTAAATCCTATTGAGCTCTTATGCAGACTGCACACGATCAATAGTATTGTCAATAATACTATTGACAATACTGTTAAAACAATACTATTGTCAATATGTCAATTAAGTAACAAATTTTCATCAATACTGATTTTTTATATCAATACTAACCCCGCACACGGTCAATAGTATTGACAATACTTCTATTTATTGACAATACTATTGATCGTGTGCGGTCTCCATTAAACACTAACTTCTATATTATTCAATAATGAGTTTAAAATATCCCTAAGCAACATTTCTGGTATAGATTAAAGCAAACATTACACTATTTAATAAGCATAGAGTGTCAATTATCCGAACTAATGTTAAGTAGGGTGGTTCGAAAAGCAAAAATTTGTATCATCAAACCATCAAGAAAGGAAAGATAAAAAATAAATTAATTTCATTCGTACAAAAAGCATATTTGTTAATTTATCTATAGTACTTAGTAAAAAAATATTAATTATACATGCTCTTTTTTAACAATTAATTAAGCGGTGGCTTATGATTATTCTTTTTTCCCATGAAGCCATTTCTGATAATTCAATTTTCAGATAACTGATATACGTATAATCAACGCTCTACTGCAAATATATATTTGTAGAACATTTTTATCTTTTCAATCCCTATTTAATATTTTTTGAAATTCTACCTGAAAAAGAATTGCTTAAGAGACGTGAATCCTCAAACCTGGTTTGAAATTACAGTAGTCACCGCTTAATGTGATCACGGTTAATGTTATCAACCGCTTAGTGTGATCAAAATGGCTTGGAACGGGCCCACCCAATACCAATACATTAGAAAATATCCGTTTATTGTAATCAGTCAATAATTTAATAATAATAATAATAATAATAATAATAATAATAATAATAATTTTAGTAATAATCAATAATTTCGTTTATTGTGATCAAAGTCAAGTCGAAATCGTTTAATTTTTTTATATAATTTTCGGGGAAAAGACTACAGCTGCTGCAAACCAAGAAGCGTTTTGTCTAAACACCAAGGATTCTCAGAAAGTATACCTCACGCCACCTTTTTCTTCCTCTATATTACTACATGGACATAAAAAAAAAACATCTAAACATAAATGTTCCACCTATTTCTACGACATTTTACTTATACAGAGATCAGTTGTTTTTGTCTTTCAATCGTTTCTGAGAACTCTATAGTCAACTTAACATTACATTTATACAAGTTCGAAGTCGATTAGTTTTGTTATAAAAATTGTTAGACAAAGAATGAGTGGTTCAAAACGTCGTGATCTCATCTCGTCGGAGAAGATAGACATCTTAAGATCTTACGATCGTTTTCAACCAAGATGAGCCAGCGGAAAGCCGCAATTAAATTGGAAACTTACTCAGCCATTGTTGAATAAACTTCTAAAACAACGGAAGGATATCGGGATTGTCTCTAAAAATGAGAACCAAATTCACAAAAGAAAACGGAGAGGACTCAGAAGATGTTCAGACAGAGCGCACCCTAAAAGAATGGTTTCTGAGAAAAGAATGTAAGGAGAATTAAGGAAAGAAATGTAAAATATGTTTAGTGTCATTTCAATTATTTGTTTATTTTCTAATGTGTAAACCGTATGTCTTCTACGTGTACGTAATAAACAGTTTTTTCCAATTTTTATTTTTTTCCCCCATCCGCTTCAGCGGCTATGGCTATTAGCGGGAATATCGGAATTTTCCAGTGTTATCTATTTATATTTATATTTTGATCCAATAAAAACACAGTGAAAGCTTAACCAATGAGATTTTGCTTATTATTATCAGTTGGTTAATGTGATCACTAGTCCCAAAGTGATCACATTAAGCGGCGACTACTGTATATGCTTCTTACAAATATTACAAATTTTTTAAACTGTAGGAGGAAATTTATTTGTTAACACAGGCCATAATCAATTATGTCCAAGATTACAATGTCATAAATATAACTGTATGAGTTTAGAAACCGAAATATGAGTACAATATTTCAGATAATCATAAGCCCAACTCAAGTAGGGTACTTTAACAAAGTTTTTTCTTATCTAAACACTCTTTTGTTGACTTGTGTCTTTCTTTCGAGTCAGAGAAGACTGTGAGAAAGAATTCTTGACAAGTCAAAGATTAATGAATCTAAGTTAAATTTGGCATAAGTTAACTATAAGTTGGTTTAAAACCATATATTTTTAATTTTTTTTAGGGAACAACAAATGAATGAGAAAAGCAGATGTTCTTTTTGTTGACAGCTTTGAGGTTCCTTAACTATTTAAACTCAGCAGTAGCATTAAAATAAATAACGTTTGTGAAGCCAACATTTTTAAATTCTCAGCTTCACATATTCAATTTATTTTTGTGGACAACTATTTCTAATACTGGTCATAACATTAAATAAATACCCCTAAATGTTTGTCCTTAATGTTATTTCCCATACTAGCTTTCGCATAAGGGTTACTAAATCATAATTTTTCTAATATTCAGCTTTAACATTGTTTACTAGCTGCAGGGTAACAACAAAATTGAATAAAAAACCAAAAACGAACATGTTCAGCTACTATTCGATGAATTAAATAAAAGGCAGTTCAAGTACTTAGTATCAAAAATGTATCTCTGTGCATTTTAAAACAAAATCATTATTTTTTAAATTATTAAATAACAATGCAGGGTAGAATAACTAAAAATTAACCAAAATCTTGAGTTAATAGGATATTTCTAGAAAATGGGTAACTAACTGCAATTTCAAACTCTGCTGCAAAGTTACGACTTTTTTTTACTAAAGTTACATGTTACATGATATTATGATAAAAAAAGAAGTTTTAGATCAGGGATATTTCATAATGCAATTTCTAAATGCTTGAGTGAGTAGAACTTGACAAGTATTTTGAAACGATAAATCTACTTTGTAACAGAATAAAGTAGTCAAGTATGTTGAAGTTTACCCGTTACCCAACATAATTCAACCGATTTTTAGACTTAAACTACATAAAATTTAACTTAACTTGAATTTGTTTTGGCATATGATAAGACAGACAGTGCAAGGAACACATGACATACACATATGGCAAATAAGTAAGCTAATACAGGATGATTACGTACGTCTACAGTGAAAAAAGCCAATAACTTGATACCATCCAACGAGACTGTCATTAATTACAACACGTAAACTGTTTTAAATGGTAATACCACACACATAATAACAACCCGAGAGCTTTGTCAAATAAGTCCTTGAAGTATTCCGAGGTAAATAACACCTACATAAACTTCCACTTACCTGGGTACAATAATAAAAGGTGATGGACGAATCAAAGGCCGTCGAATCCACTAGAAAAAAATCCTTCACATATTCACCTATTTCGTATCGTACAAAGTCCGTGATTAATCGTCTTCGGAACGGAATCGTAAAGAAATTTCTATCATTCGATATTACGAGAAATAACTGTTAAAAGAATAAAAAATCCAGCTTTCTATGGGGCTCCACCTCGGGACAAAATGGCTGGGGCCAAGTAGGTGGCGACGAAGCGGGAGGCACAACCGGACCCCAACCGAGATTATAAATAATTTCCGATCTATTAAAAACTTTAAAATAATCCGGACGTATAAACATAACAGGACTTCGTGATCATGGAAACTAACAATAAATAATAGACATTTTTTCACTGAGGAAATCGGGTACAGATCATCAAAAGTGCCATATCTCGAAAAATCGGTACTGGCAACTTTCCAGAGCAAAATACCCGATATAGAGAATTCATGTATGAATAAAACTAGTTTTTTTGTTACTCCACCTGTATTGAGTTTTCACAGATCCCCCCCTCATATTTACAAAATCAAGGTCCTTGCCCAACACTTTTTTGCGTCATCAAACTAAGAAAGTGATTCATTTTTTTTGATTTTGAATATGAACAAGTTACTCATCAGACCGCATGTCCGCACCCTAATGTCTTCACACACATATTATATGACTGTTCGATACGCTACTTAAATGATAATGTGACGATTCTTTCCTTAAATGTCATAATAAAAAACAGGCCGGAAAACCCCCGAAATTATAAAGTTGGGGATAATTAACTGTTACTTTCCAACTCTTTAATTATTATCCTCGCAATTTTCTCTTCCTCCTCAACTAACAATAAACATCCTATCATCACAAAAAAGTAATTAAATTGTTTATTAATCAAGTCGCGTGTTTTCTGTTTAAAATCTATAAATAACTTTCTTTTTATTTTAAACATTACAATTCAATAACATCGTTAATACAAAATTAGTTGTAGCTCAGGCGATAGTCAATGGTTCTAAAACAAGAAGAAATCCCGGTTTAAAACGCATTAGAATGACGTCATGCCGTTCATCAAAAACTCAAGATTATAAACCGGGTGCTCAGAGGGAGCGTTAGCCTCATAAGGTACTCCATTAGTCCAAGTAGGCGGCGAGTTCTTTCTAAAAAAAAAAAGAATGTAGCTATCTTATCTCTTCAAAAATTCGTTTAATTCCATTTTCAACTCTTTTTCTTGAACATTTTTTATAACATAACAACCAAAAAAAATTAAAGTTTTCTTACAGATATAAATATGTATTTATTGCCAGGAAATAAAACATCAGTACGAAAAATAACCAAAAAAAAATAAAACGAATAAAACTTTCTCATATTCATATTGAGACCATAATTTGATTATTAATATCACATTTAAAAATGTTCAACAGGTAATTGTTTACTCTTCGTTTTCGATATTCAGAAAAATCAAATTTGCTTTCATCAATAAATTTATCACGGAAAAACAACTTATATGAAGGACTTAAAAATATATTTGCAAAAACAATTAAAATAGTCAAATCCATTTTCGAAAAAAAATCAACGTTTTTGGAGGGTAGCGCCCTCAAATTTATAGTGAAAATCAATTTCTTGATTTCACCTTGGGTATGATTTCTCTGAACATCAATGCCAAATTTCATCAAACAGTCAAGTAGATTAGACTCTACACAACTGCACAGACTAGAAATTGAAAAAAAAATAAACAGGTCAAGTGCGTGCTAGTCAGCACCCAGCGAGGGTCCGTAGGCAACACTGTATTGTTTTAGTAGTACCCTATTGATGGTGTTTTTTAAAATGCTAAAAAGCTTACTTTGAACTATGATATTTTTTAAAACACATAAACAAACTTCTGATGAAGTATTTTTTTGACATTGAACTGGAAAACAGCCATATAAATACATTGAATAGACCATAATTATAAAAAACGTATTTTGTCAATAAAAAATAAACT
>KZ651320.1:95280-114430 GCA_001010745.2 Gerris buenoi | reverse complement strand
CACGTTTCACACCCACTTCAAACGTGCCTACACTCGCCTTATCAAAGTAATAACCAAAGAATTATATATATTTGTAATCAGCTCGACGTACCCTTTAATATGATACCCCTCACGATGTCGAAAAAAAATTAAAACAATTTAACCCTTAAGTTTTTTACCCAAAATTTTTTGAAATTTTTTTTTTTAAGTCGCTATATTTTTAACATGTGTGGGTAGGTCCAAGACATATACATGCCAAATTTCAAAGTCATCGGACGAAAGGTGTAGCCGTGAGAGCATGCGACGGACGAGGCTTGAGGCCATTTGGTTGGACAAACAGTCGCATAAGCATTTTATGCACACAGGTTCACTTGTTTCAGATCAGAGCCCCAGTCACTGTCATCACAGATCAAAAATGACAATTTGATTTGGTTGCTGTAACTTTTAAAACAATTATGATTCAAGTAAGCCTTTAAATTCCTTAATCCATTAAACACATTTGGATACACTGTGGATCCATGCTGTGCTGAGGCTGGTGGTGGTAGGATCCCTAGTGATTTCAAGCACACCCTTCTGGCACTTGGCTGCTTTTTTCCTCGTGCCTCAGACAGAACCCTCTTACAAGGGTCTGCCAGGCCCACTGGTGTTTGCATCAACAGAGGATCACAATAATTTTTATTTTTTTTAAATTTGGTATTACTTAAACTACTACTACAATACATCTACCTTCTCAAAGATTGAAAATTACAAGCAATCATTTATTAATTTAAGATGAAAATTTATTGTTTACGTCAGCATAGAAATTATACTGTTTTGTTTTAAAATTATTTAAATAAATTGTGACGTTAGCTTGATAATGTCCTGGGTCAAATTATTGAAAAAAAATATTTTTAACACCTTTAATGGACTCAATTACTCAAAGTATTATTTGGTTAACATTCTATTGAGATGCAGGGTGAACAACAAGAGGGAGCCCACTTCAAATCTAAACTGATCTAAACCTGACCACCTGAGTGATAAGTGATAATATAAGCAGATGTAATATTTTAAGTGAGGACTTATGGCTGCAAAAGATTTCTGCTAAAATTAATTAAAAAACAGTTTTTGAAAAAAATTCTATGCATAAAATATTCAGTAATTTAATTAATTAAGATATGAATTATCTGAGCATATTTAGCTTCGGTGATTAGTGGATATCTAATTTGTTAAGGTCATTCATCTTTGGAAGAATATTTCTACTTCCTCAATAACAAATCTTATATTTTAATACAACAAATTATTAATATTAGTAAATATAATTAGGTTTCTGATTATTTTTTTGGCTAATTGGTAAGGTATTGACTTATCATTAAAAATAATAATAATCTTGGTATATAAATAGATCATTTAATATTATCATATTATATAAAAATCACAGGGAAGTACTAGCATCCAAGTAATGTTTAGGGTTTCGAGGGTGCATAAGGGATGGTTGAAATATAGCCAGGTTGTTGTGGAGGACCTAATTTCATTATCCCTGTTAACCCTTTTTGAACCGCATTTCTTTAACTTGTAGGGTTATTTATGTATTTATATGGTCAAAATATATTTTTATAATCAAAATTCTCAGGACCAATTTTGGAAAATTTATTTTTTCCTCTATTTTAGTTATTTTTAGCCTCCCGAATTTAGATCAAAAATTATTTTTTCAATATTACCTCAGGGTATGACTTTTTTCTGATCATGTAAACTGAAGTTTGCTGAAATTGGCCCAGTAGTATAAGCTCAATATATCTGCAAAGACTACAGACAGAAATTATTAAAAAAAAAAAAAAAAAAAAATCATTTTTTAATCAGGTGACCTCAAAGTGTGTATCAAAATCCATTTAAACTCTATATTCTGTTGCGCCTTCACAATGCTTTCTCTATAATATATACCAAAATACATATATAATACTTTCTCTCTCTCTATATATATATATATATACATAAATGAAAAGTAAAAAGGGGGATTTATAGAAAGAACTATTTATTAAAAATTAATTTAAAAAAATATATAAATATATTTATGTACAGTATATACACACAATTTAATACAGTTTGGTCATTAAATAATAACAAATTAAAAAAAAGTTTAGTACATTAATATTTTCTAATGCTTGTATCATTGTGGAGAATCAAACTCCTATTTTTAACAAATTTAGTATGCAGTAACTTATTATATAAATAAGACATTGAGTAATAAAATTTTACAATTTCAACAAATAAAAAAAGAACTAAGTTTATTAAGTCAATTTAATTTTGAAAAGTAGAATCAATTAAAATTTAAATGTGTCTCTCACAGGCTTTATAGCATACGCTAATTTACTCGGAATTTAATAAATTTGGATTAAAAAGACATGACTGCTTTACAGTCTGTGTCAAACGAGAGTTAGTGCGTTGACATCGTGGGAAAACTAGCAAATGAGGTGGGGAGCCAATGACAGCTCAGGATTTGCCCTCTGGATAACCATATAAGAAGGTAAATGTAGTGGCTTTATTTTTTCCCTCAGAGGTTGGCCAATCTGTGTGTCACTCGATTTCCTAAGCTGTCAACGCACTAACTCTAGTTTGACACAGACTGTAGAAACTAATTAAATCCTAACTTTTAACCCACCAAAAAAAGCACATCTTAGAAAGACTCACATCGTGAGTACTGATTAACCCTGAAAATTATTTACTATTGGTTAGAACTATTAAAATTTCAAGATATAAGATCTCTCAAAGAGTCACATGACAAGGAGATTCCCAGAGAAATATCCTTATAGCTAAGAACTATCAAAACCACTAGATATTTAAGAGCCATAGAGTAAATGCTGATTTATACAATACCCTTGTAAGTATGGATATTTCATGGAAGTGTAAGTAAGTTGGCCAACCTGTTAACATCGCTTAAAAAAAGCGCTGTGACCTTAGAAAGAGTCCCGAGTCAAGTGGAGTTTCAGATTATTGTTGAAGACTGTTATTATGTTTATCTTGAGGATTTAAACTATACTGACGAGTAATTATAGCGATGTATTATAATTGAACCATGTTCCTATTCACTATTAATCTCTATCCACTAACATGCCCAGACAACAACAACAACAGTAGTAGAGGTTATTGAATAAAATAAATAACCTATCTAATACAGTAGTATGAAGTATGAGTGACTTTATTGAAACCCCATTAGGCAATACTTCATCGGCATGGTGTAGTGTGAATCTTCCTTTAAAAGGGCTGAAAGCTTACTAGAAGATACCCATGATATTTCATTTTTTTAATATAATAATAACTCAATTTTTAAGTTTTTGGTAGTACTCATACTACGGAACGTTTAAATTTTAATTTAAATCACTTAACTGGTTAGAGCACCCGCACACTGGAAATGAGGGGGAGGTCCGTGGTTCGAATCCCGGCGCAGAGGTCTATTTTTCTCTGACTGTCTCCCTTTGTAAATAGTAATTATAATTTGATTTAAATTATAATAATAACAAGAAGTAAGATTAGAAACGAAGTTGACTTTAAGAATAATAATATGAATAATAATAATAAATAAGAAGAAGTAAGAAGAAATAAGAAGAATAATAATAAATATTAGAGAAATAGTTGACTTTATAGAGAAATATTTCTCAACTTTTGCCCTTGTGAAACCATTTACATTCAATTTTGGAGGCTAATATATAAATACACATCTGATTCAAGGGGAAAAATATAATCTTGTAATAAAATAAATTATTCAGTCAGGGAGTCTCACTTTGTCTTTGACATTTTAAGCAATAATTTTAACCTTTATAACTTTTCTACTTTTTATAAATTAATATTTTCTAAATATCAGCAAATGCTGATATTTTCAATACTTATATATTTTTTTTAACCTTATTAAGAATGGTTGCACAAAATTAACCATATTATTAGTAATATAAAATCTTCTTTTAATGTGAGACATTTTTCCTCCAATTGTTTGGTTTCGTCAATAAATTATTACTATAAAACCTTTTCATCTCATCTCAAAATTATACATGGTATAATCAATTAAATAATATGATAAAACTTAAAAATTAACAGACATTTTTAAGTTTATCAAATAATTGGTGGAAGAAATTCATTATGAAATATAAATATTTGTGACAAGGCATGAACATGCTCTGGACAGGAACAAAATATAACCAAGAAATTATAATCATCTAATTGTTTTTCTGAAAAGTAACTTTATGTAACCCACATTAAAAGAAGATTTCATAAAAGGGACACATTTAGCAAATCAAGTAATTTATAAATGTTTCCAGCCTCTTTTAAATACCACAGTATAATCTTTAGGATACTACTTAGTACATTGGATTTTTATTTTTAAGTTCTTTTAATAATTTTTTTTTAGATACTTTTTATCCTACCTTAAATGACATAATTATTTAAATGTACTTTGAAAATTAATTATCTATTGTAGAAGCAAAATTGTAATTCTTTATCTCTCATCCTGTCAGGAAGTCCAGCCTTTGATTTCCTAAAACCTTGAACTAACTGTTTAAAGCAGACAAGGCTGATTTTACTTCCTCCTCATTTTATTTCTTTGGTTGATTAAACATTGATAGTATAAGTAAAAGAGAAAAATAGAGAAGTTCGAATTACAACATCGTATTATGTAAGAATTAGGAGCGTTATAGTGGAGGTCATCTTTGTATTTTAAGAAAAATTTTCTTAAATATTTTTCCCTTAACTCCAATTTTAATCAAAAACTTTTAAATAACGACCACATCTCACTGATTATATGTTAAATTAAACATAAAGTCAGATAGAAAAAGAATTAACACCTACTAAAACTAGGTGTTTGTTAAAAGAATAAATACAAAACATCAGCAAGGCGTTGTCACAGTTTCCATAGCAGTGTCTTTAGATTTGTCAATTTCAATTTTAAATTTAACGATGGTTTCTTTAGCTAGTTTTAAATTTTCTTTTAATTCGTTGATTTTTTCACGAATTTTAGCCTTTCCTGTTTGAATGTTACCCAGTGTTTTCTTTTTCTTCTCTTCAACTAGAAAAAAAAAAAATCATTAAGATTATTTAATATATTATTATACATCTTTATTTTTATATTTACACATTTATTTATATATATTTATTATTATACATATTTAATAGATAAATTGTCTATTCTTAATATTAATTATATACAACAAAAAATTGTCTGACAAACTAATAAAATTTTCTCATAATAATGAATTTAAATCCCATAATAATTACTACATTTCAAAAGGGTGGTGTACAGTTTTTGATCCAAAGTGTACATGGAAACCTGGATTCAATAAGTTTTGAATTCGATTTAGATCCAAATACAATCTACTAAATTCTGGGATCGTATCTGGATTGAGTTTCATAGAAACACCTGAACTTGATCCTGACATGCGCAGAGTGTGGGTGCAAGCGCCTCTAGCAGGTTTGTGTAGGAACTGTAGTAATTTCTTTTGCTGTAGTAAATTTCAGATTTGTTTGTTTTTTAAAACATTGGAAACAAACACAAAAAAACTGGTTATAAAAGGTGAAGGTTGCAAAATTACTTACAATCTTTATCAAAGTAACCTAGTAAAAGTTTGGTGTATTGAATATGGATTCTTGAAAACTTGATTTTATTCCCCAGGAAAAACACTTATATGGTTAGATTCATACTTAAATGCACTAAAAAAATTGAATTTTTATTTAAAATTGCTGAGTTAGTCTCTATTAAGCCTTGGGATATGGTTTTATAAACATAGAAATATGTCAAGCAGTTAGGGTCCACGCTTGTGCTCAGAAGACAGACCTTTTTTGGACTCCATAAAAAAAATCTCACAATACTTGCTAAATAGGTTCTATACAATACATATGAGAAAGCAAAAAATAAAAAATAAATAGCCTAACGGTAGTGATACACTTCGCCACCCAGGTAGCACCACCTGGTTGATGCCACTTGCTTCCGCCACCTGTCTTGCGCCACCCGAGTTTTTACTTCTTTCGGCCAGTAGAGAAATAGACCCGGAGGAGATAGCTTTACTTCCTTATCATTATATTCATTAAAGAAGGGAAAAAAGGTGTTTTTGGATTCATCTAATAATTTCAGACAAAAAGAATACTAGTTTGTTTTCATACAGTGCACCCCTGCATCAAAGAGGACTAACATTTTTATATTTTGGCCGAATGTCATGTGGAACTTTCAACAATTTTTTTTAGAATATTGAAGAACAGTTTGGACCAGTAAAAACTCTTATATGAGGGATGCAGTTGGCCCCTGATTTGATTTCCCCTAGATTTGATTGAAGGAGTTGGGGCTGAGTGGCAGAGACTTGTGACAGGCTCAATTAAGAACAATGGGTTGACCGGGTGGCGCCACCTGTAGGTTGCGGCTAGACCGTGGGACAGTCAACCGGGTAGTACCACCCGGCAGGTGGCGCCACCTCGTGTGGCAGGTTCCATTCTATTCTCATTTAAGACCGGGTAGCGAAGTGTGTCACTACCCTAAGGTGGCTTTTACATTGCGTGCGAGACAAGAGGCCAATTCCGCTTGAGAAACAAACACATGTATCAGCATGACTAAAATGTATGTACATGTAAATAAAATGTAAACACATGTATGGCATGGCTATTCACATTAAACACCGAGCGAGACCGGGGCGAACAACACCGAGCCAACCTGGGCGATTTGTTTCGAGCGTTTTTGTTAGCTAAGCGTTTTCTGCCACCGAAAAGCATTTTCAGCTGCTGAAAAGCATTACAAACGGTTGTATGAGGACTGGTAGATAGTCGGCTGATCAGCATCCATCTAGTATGCAGTTTGAATACGAAAACGTTTGGCTAGGCCTCAATGGTCTTGCTTGCAGTGTGAAAGCTGTCTAATGGTGAACAAAACTCAATGATAAGTTAATTATAAACAAAAAAGCTACTGCTTTGGATACATGGGGTATCCTATTCCAAAGGATTAGAAATAGATTAAATGCTGCATTGCAAGAAAAAAAAAAAAAAAAAATACTTACAATCTTTATCTCTTGGCAACTGATTTGTTGTATATTATATTAAATTATGTATATATGTTTCCAGGTTACTTTGTTTCTATCTAGAACACTAAAGAAGAGTCTGTTTCAACAGTTAATGTTTAACTGTCCTGTTGCTGTAGCACATTATATACATTATCTCTCTACAAAGATGCAAATACAAGAAGCTACAGATCTGTTAGAGTAAGTCATTTAACATAAATCAGATCAGTATGCCTCTTCATATTGTAATAATAATTGTAGACAGAAATATCGTTCTCAGTGTCTGTTGTTTATTATCTACTCCTTGGTGTATTTAGCATATTCTGCACTTGCTGGTCCTTTTTTTCCTTTTTCCCATGAAGCTGTCATATCTTACTCTAGGTTTGTTTCTCTTTCAAAATTTAAACAATTTCTTAGGGATAAAAGTTTTTGGGTAAATTAAATCCTTATAGAAGTATGATCAGGACTGCACTACCAAAGATGTACATCAAATTTTATTCTATAGTTTGTCCCAAACGAGAGTTCGTACATTGACAGCGCAGGAAAAACTAGCAAATGGGGTGGGGAGCCAATGAGAGCTCAAGATTTTCCCGGTGAATGTAGTGGCTTTATTTTTTCCCTCAGAGGTCGGCCAATCTGTGTGTCACTCGATTTCCTGCGCTGTCAACAGACTAACTCTCGTTTGGGACAGACTATAATAAGTTGAGTAATTTAGGCTCCTCTACAGTAGTTAAGAGAGTTTTGAAAAACCACTTATTGAGACTGATGGTACCTTAAAACATGTAAATCTATCATAATATTCAACTCAATCCTTTCTTTCTCTATTTAGACATCACTTGAGTGCGCGTAAAAACACAGCCTTATTTGTAATTTTTTATTTTGAGTTTTACTTTCTCATGTGGTACCTTTTGCNTGCAAGAAAAAAAAAAAAAAAAAACTACTTACAATCAGTGTGGTGTTTCCAAGCACCCTGGGTAAGAGGTTTTGCAGAGTTTAACAGATGCTGCATAAAGGCAGTTGGGTCCTGAAATACTATTTCCTCGTAGAACTCTGATACCAAATTATTTTTAACAGCCAAAGCATCCGGCCCTGATTGAAATAACTTCAAAATGTGATAGAGTGTCACCTTAAAAAGAAGAAGGAACACAAATGAGTTTCAATTTTTAAATAGTTATAATCAATAATTAAAAAGAATAGTAGAGTTGTAACTAGTATGAATTGTAGTTATAACTAGTAACAGAAATAGAGATATATTTATCCTGTAACATTAGCAGAAAATAACTAGTAACAAGGGTATAGTCAACCAATAACAGAGTAGCATCAATTTTAAAAACAATAAAAAAATTGACATAATACAAATAATTTATATAATTCAAAAACTTTGGATTATAAATTTTGGATAATTAAAAATAAACCTACCCAAGACTGCAAATGTCTTAAAATAAATAAACCCATTCAAAATTAAAAATGTCTTTAAATAAAAAAACAAAAAAAAAAACAAAAACAATTGAGCTAAAAATATCAAAAAAAGAAAATATCACTCTGTTACAAAAGGTTAAAACATATTACTTTCGTGTGAGAACCTTATACTCACCTACATTAAAAATAAGAATTTTGTGGATATAAACAGAGAATTAAATTAAAAATTGAGGATAGCAAGGATCGGTCAAAAGTAAAAATCAAAGTTTTAGATTTACCAAAATTTTGGATTAGCGATCCTCTCTTTTTGTCTAATAAAAATAATTAATTTTGTAAAAATAAAGTTCTTCTTACTTTTTTTTCTATAATCTTAAAATCTACTATTTGTCTATTTAAAATCTTGTATTGTCTACTAGAAAGAATGTTTAAAAAATAAATCAAATTATATACTTACTGGTCGTTCATTAGAATCATGGAAATAAATTTTAATGACTATTTCAAATTCACCCCATCCTGTTTCAGTTATTTCATAAGGTGGTTTCATGATGACTCTATTTTGATTAGTGTAGCTCTCATGGAGTTTGAAGTGAACTTTCTTAACATAGACCGACATGTCTTCATTGTTGTAAGGTTTGAGGTAGACTGTCCACTGATGTGTGTGACCATCTTCTTCTCGTTTTTTCCCAAAATATTTCGCTACGTTTCCGTAGACAACAGGTTTAACGCAGGTCACACCCTGGAATAAATTAATAATGATTAAGTTAAATGAAAAAGGTTTCTAATACAGACATATATATGAGGAGAGAAAAAAAATTAATGTTGTTTGTGAGAAGTAGTTGGTTATTTTGACTGAGATTTTGTGGTAACTTCTTCATAATTATGACTAGAGAGGTTAAAAAAAGGAACACAACAATATTGTCACCACAATTTTTTTTATAATTGAATAGATAGTTAGCAAAATAGTTAGCTTAGTACGGCATTCACTCTAACTAAGTTAACACGCACACTGAATATGACACAGTAAGTCGAAACGTGTCTATTTAAATATAAAAAAAAAAAAAAAAAAAAATGTGGTAAGAACATTATTGTGTTCCTTTTTTTAACCTCTCTAGTCATAATTATTTGTGAAG
The DNA here is from genome assembly GCA_001010745.2 of Gerris buenoi. Classification (NCBI taxonomy): domain Eukaryota; kingdom Metazoa; phylum Arthropoda; class Insecta; order Hemiptera; family Gerridae; genus Gerris; species Gerris buenoi. The sequence continues at coordinate 104,901 of KZ651320.1, read as the reverse complement.
AAGTATTGCAGACAATCTTTTGAAGATTACAGTATGTATGTTGAAAGAAGCGTCACCTTGACAGCGCGGGAAATCAGATGACACTCAGATTGGCCAACCTATTTGAGGGTAAAAATAAAGCCACTAGGTCTGTTTTAAACGGTTATCCCGAAGTTGGCTCAACCTATTCCCCGCCAAAATCTTGAGCTCTCATTGGCTCTCCCCACAATGTGTCAAACTTTCCCGCGCTGTCAACGTGACGCTTCTTTCGACATACATACTGTAGATTGAAAATAAAAACCTATATTTTGCACCCTCAGGGTAAGTGTCCATCTGAGACTAAATCTCGAGAGCTAGTCTCGAGATTAGTCTCAGAACCTTGTCTACTTGAGAGCAACATCAGCCTCTCTCGAGTCTCGGAGAGTCGGCGAATCTCCGAGACTAGTCTCTGCCCCATGTCCACTAGCGATTTCAATCTCGAGAGCGAGTCTCGATACTAAAAAGTCTCAGATGGACACTTACCCTCAGAAGGATACTGTCACAAGTTCAATTTCAGTAGGTTTGAGGTAATCCAACCTTACTCTAGGAAAATATGCAAGATTTAGGAAGACAGTATCAAACATGGATGTTGAAGAATGCACAACATAAAATCCATAACCGCTTTTAAATTCAACAGCCAAATATTCTGTGAATGGCTTCTTTCTGTTACTTTTCAACACACTCATTCTTATTTGATTAACCACGGTTGTGGCCAGGTCAAGCCCGGTGATTCCTTGGGGCCTACAACAACAGCATTCATTCTTTAACAAAAGAATGTACATAGGCACATACTTTTGCCATGTACATGGGCAAATACTCCATGTCTTATAGAAAGATATTGGCTATATCAGTATGTATTATTGTTTGATAATGTACAATGGTATGGAAATATCACTAATATCAAAAATGGTTAGCCCCCACTGCTGTCTGCTGGGTAAAAGTCACCAAGTTCATAATCCTCCCTGCTCCGTAGGAAAGGGACCTTCTGAGGGATCACACACCCTAAGTTTAGAGAAAGGAAATACAATTCAAATTTCTTAGAAATTTATATCAAAACCAGAGGAAGCCAGATGTTCTGGAAGCAATTTGTAGTAGTTTCCAGAAGAGACTAAAAAAGTCATTGAGTTGCTTCTCTTTAGTCTGATAATAGTTTGGGTTTACAATAATATTTTGTTTCCCAGCTGGCATAGCCTCTTTGTGCTTACCAAGTTAACAGTCAACTATACCACTACAATAGTCGAATATATGATATTTATTTGGTTAATACCTCTAAAATTGTAAGAGAAGTTAAATAATAATTTGCAGCTGCCCTGGGATTAAAATTTGGGTACTCTTTTACTTTGTTACCCACCCTAAAGTGGGTAACAAAGTAAATTNACAACAGGCCCAGCGTCATTCAGTGGCCCTATTAAAAAAATTATTAATTATTAAAACAAAATCCTGTTGTTTTACCAAATCCTGTTGATTTACCAATATTTAACATGTAGAGTACACAATGAATTTATTCTCAGGCTAAAATGACAATACGGTCTTTGACTAGCCGAAACGTCAAAATAGATCCGTATTAATTAAGTTGTGATGTATTTCTATCCCATTAACAAAGTTGACTCTTTCTTCATTACCCAAATCTGCGAATAGTGAGATTGATGGTACTCAACGAAAAAAATGATCGTTATTTATTCATAATATATAACGTAACATTTACTAGTAGGTAATAAAGCAATTAAATTTATAAAGATAGACAAATCACCTTAACACGACCACCGGAGTCCGGTCCAAACTCTGGTGGAACCGCTGCAGGTGTAGTAGCAGGAATAGGAGTAGTCGCGACAACAGACATTTTCATTACTTAATCGGCACTTCGAATAATCTACAGCTCTGGGCAAAATTTAATCACCTACAATAACATTATTTGAAGCAAAACACTATTTCATTACTTCAGATTTCAGATATAAACACAAGTTAAACCGGGAGTTCAAAATGAAATTAAAAAGTAAACAAATTTATTCGTACTTCTTCGGTACATTCTTCTTGTTCTTCGTATTCTTCTCTTTTCTAAATAAGCGTGGCGGGGCTTTTGAAAATGAATTTCATGAATGATCTTAAAAGCTGTTAAAATTTAAATAGTATTTTCTAAAAAGAAATTATCTTATTGTTATATAAATTCTTATTTTATTTTATTTCATTAATTTATTATATAAAGCATAATAATATACACTTGAAAAGAGAAGGCAGCTTTCGAAAAATAATCTATTTAAAGGGCTGCTGAATCTCTACTTAGGTGTAGAAGGTCAGATATCTGGCAATGGACAGTTGTAGTCGTGTAAACATAACCAACCAGGCCAGGTTTTATGTCCAACGCAAGACATTACATGGGCATGTATAGATAGACCATTACAGGTGAATCCACCATCCTTAGTCATATTTTTCATATTTAATAAATTTAAGATGTGTAAATGAATAATTAAATTTTGCAATTACAGTTTTGTTAAGAAAAGAAGGGTTACTTATGATAACAGCGCAGGAGATTCTAAAAATTGGAGTTGGAAACCAATGAGAGCTCAGTATTTTGACAACTCCAAGGTAGGGTAAACAAAAATGTCACTGGACAACCACTAGGGATTTTATTTCTTCCCTCACATAATTTGACCAACCTGAGTGTCATAGAACTTTTTTCTTAACAATGTTGTAGTAACCCTTTGCTTTTGCTTTAACAAATTAGAGTGACTTTGTTGATACTAAATAATATTGACCTTGGTAAATGTGTAGGCTCATTGCTATCATCTTTGGAAACTGGAATTTAAGGGTTGGATTACCAACTCCAGCATGGGGTCCCATACTCATTGTTCATCAAACATCCATTACGCATATAGTTTTAAAAGCCCTTTGGCATGTACCGACTACTAGGCAAGGGACTTGGCAGGCTGCAGGCCCTTCAACAGGCTGTTACAACTTTTCTGACATCTAACAGATTAACACTATTTTTTGCTTTGATATAAACTATACCCAACTGATACTAAGTTTCAGTGTCTACAAATAATTCATTTACTTGTTGCTGACAATCAAATGGCAAAATAAAACAGTAAATTGTTCAAGAACGTAGATCAAACATTATGTACACTTAGATGGCACAACAACAGGACCAGCGTCATTCAGTGGCCCTATTGGTAAGCAACTGCCTAACTGTGAGAAAAATCCTGTTGTTTTACCAAATCCTGTTGATTTACCAATATTTAACATGTAGAGTACACAATGAATTTATTCTCAGGCTAAAATGACAATACGGTCTTTGACTAGCCGAAACGTCAAAATAGATCCGTATTAATTAAGTTGTGATGTATTTCTATCCCATTAACAAAGTTGACTCTTTCTTCATTACCCAAATCTGCGAATAGTGAGATTGATGGTACTCAACGAAAAAAATGATCGTTATTTATTCATAATATATAACGTAACATTTACTAGTAGGTAATAAAGCAATTAAATTTATAAAGATAGACAAATCACCTTAACACGACCACCGGAGTCCGGTCCAAACTCTGGTGGAACCGCTGCAGGTGTAGTAGCAGGAATAGGAGTAGTCGCGACAACAGACATTTTCATTACTTAATCGGCACTTCGAATAATCTACAGCTCTGGGCAAAATTTAATCACCTACAATAACATTATTTGAAGCAAAACACTATTTCATTACTTCAGATTTCAGATATAAACACAAGTTAAACCGGGAGTTCAAAATGAAATTAAAAAGTAAACAAATTTATTCGTACTTCTTCGGTACATTCTTCTTGTTCTTCGTATTCTTCTCTTTTCTAAATAAGCGTGGCGGGGCTTTTGAAAATGAATTTCATGAATGATCTTAAAAGCTGTTAAAATTTAAATAGTATTTTCTAAAAAGAAATTATCTTATTGTTATATAAATTCTTATTTTATTTCATTAATTTATTATATAAAGCATAATAATATACACTTGAAAAGAGAAGGCAGCTTTCGAAAAATAATCTATTTAAAGATTAAAATAAGTTTCGAGTCTTTAACAAAATTATGTTCTAAGTCTTTGAAATTTCTTTATTTTTTTCGTTTTAATTCTTCTTTTAATATGTATATATTTCCATTTTTAATTCAACAATAAATTATTAATTTAGATGTGCAATTTTTGCCGGTCCTGTCCTACTCCGCGGCCGCCATCTTAGTTTCAGTAGTATTAAAATTCGGGCCGATTCGCGTTTCGCGTTCGTGGGCCACGAATTCGCTGGTTTTTTGTTTTTTAAATATTTATTTTTGTGTTAATTATTTGTTAATTTTGAGAAAAACTTTACATTTCGTATTAATTTAGTCTTTCATTAGTGATATTGAGTATAGAAATGTGTTTTAACTTGATTTGTTGTCAGAAATGGTCACTCAATAAAATTGAAAAATTTAAAGTTACTTTTACAATATTCTCCGTGTTTAATTTGGTTCGTAATTTCTGAATTAAGCCTGAAAACGCAATTAATTTTATCTTACTAATAAGATTTTTATTTAAAATAAGTTACCTATTCTTAATTTCTGCTATTTTTCCGACCGTTATTTTGCCGGCTGTTCGTATAATGTCGGATACGAATTGTCTTTTACAACGATATATCCATAATTCAGTGTAAGTAATTATTGTTTGTTTGTTTCTTTCTTTTTTTAAACTTTACTTCTATGAAAAGCTCAATATAGTTATAAATGTCAACACAGTTAAATTCATTTTTTATCGATATTATAAATTTATTAAGTTTAAAACTTAACCTCTATTTCAGGTTGGTCGTGCCTGTTTTTGCGCCATGACAATTTTGAAATTTTACATTTTATTCTCCCAATCCTCAGTCTTATTATTTTCTATGTTTATTAATGACTTGAGCTGTAAATAAGTTAGTAATTAGGGATACTAGCACGTTTAAGCTTAAGAGCTGTTCTTATAATTAGAGAAACCGTTTCTAAACCTTACCTGCTGATCAAATGTTTAAAATATCAACAGGTATTACATGAAATAGATCAAACGAATGGCAACAGCGCAACAGTTAATTTAAATATGTACTTCTCAGGAAACGTCTTATTGTCTTAAAGATCTAATCAATTTAATAAAAATTAGATCAACTTGAGATTTTGATTTTAATAGTCAATTAATTGACCTAGATTCTTATGAGTCAGTGTTCTGTGGTGACAATTATAGATAGATCTTTTTACTTAAAGTACTGACATTGTTTTAGTTAGAAGTGAAGATTATGTAGTAAACAATTATTGAAATTAACCTTATTAGGTATATATGAATTTGTTACAAATGAAGAAGGTTTCCCCTCCATAGACCCTAATCCAATAGGGTCTGTTTCAGAGCAGTGAGGTGTATTATAGTTGTTTTGCGGAGAGTTTACAATCAAACATTGCTTAACAGTTATCTTGAAACAGTAGGCAACACTGCCACTGCATCCTTCGGTATTATTATAAATAATGAGTGTATTACACAATAATAATGTATTACTCTACATTCACTGATAATAAAGCTAAAGCAACGCTAAACTAAACCCGCATAGCAGACTAACTCAATCTGGGTTTTGTTATTTGCAATAATCTGTGTACTCATGGTTTCTTAAATCATGAGTAGAAGGAGGGGGTAAAGTAGCAATCCAGTGAGAAGGAGAGTGGAAGACCTACTTGACTGAATAATAGAGTACGGTAGATTTGTATTATGAAAGGAACATTCAAGTTGACTTGACTAAAATTAAAGTTTTCGATGGGTAAGGCCCTAAAATACTCTATCAGTCGGCTTTACTGAATAGATCTACAGTATGCGTATCTAAAGTTTTGACTTTTGACACTCAGATTGACCAACTTAAATGAGGCAAAAATTAAGCATCTAGGCCTGTGAGAGGAGTAGGGCCAGTGACATTTTAGTTTGCCTAGTTGGCCCGACCTTCTAGAATTCAAAATCCTGACTTCTCATTAGCTCCCCACCCCAATTTTTCGGATTTTCCTGTGCTGTCAAAAGTCAAAACTTTAGATAATTTTACTGTAGTTGCGTTTTTATTACCTCTCTTAGATTTTGTTAGCTGACAGTATCCACTCCTCTCAATCGATCAAAGGAAAACACACCTTGGGTATTATTACATACTTACTTATTTGTCGTCCCCTTAAGCGCCCGTACTCAAAGGAACCTGTTTCGCCGTTCTTGGTTAAGCTAACCAAGTTCCAGCTTTATGGAATACTAATACTTCATCACTAATTTGGCTCGTTAACCTCCACTGGCACAGGCAAACTTGGTTCTGGCAAATTGAGATTGGCAAACTAAATAACCCTGTGTGTACTTATACCTTTTATATTCTAAAGGTGCCAGGGATTGCACAAAGCATGCCCCATATCTCTGGCATTTCTTTTTGCCTTATTCCAGGAGATCCTATTTATGTTAGGGCTCCATGAAGTTTTCTTCCCTTTTTTATACTTTGCTTATCTCTGAGACGGATGTCATGTTGTAAAGGGCTTTGTGCTATGACCATAGTCTTGGTGGAACTTTTATATTATAGAAAAGGGCCCCCCCTTTTTTTTTAATCTACTATACTTTCGGACAACTGAATACACACTTTTTTTTATATAAAAGTGTGATACTCCTTTGTCCCAAAGCATAATAGACTGAATATCCCTTTGCCTTAATAAGTAGTTAGACTAAGGGATATAAACTCTCCTATATATTTCCGACACAAAAAGGGGGCCCCTTTTCTATAAGAGTACATCTTTTCACATTTTTTCCTCTCATTTATTGAGGTTTGTTGCAGTTAGCCGATTTCTGATTTTAATAGTTTAATTAATTGATTAAAATTCTACTTACTCTTTTCAATAACTTTCTGCACTTGAAGTTTCTAAGGTCTAGTTTTTTCCCTTTATTTTTATTATGGTGCACATTCAGTTAACATGCCAAGTGTTGTGGTTATTATTATGTTTTGTGCTTCTATGATTGTTTGGTCTCTTTTGCCTTTCTTCAGCTTTTTACCTTTGGATAACTCTAGCCTAGTTGAACATTATACTGTAGGACCTCGCTTACACGACCCTCAATAACACGACAACCTCAATTACAAGTGTAATTTTCAAATCCCCTTGAGATTGCCATAACATGTGTGTACGTGCCATAGTGTTAAATTAGCCTCTATAACACGACTATTATTATCCAAACAACCTCAATAACACGATTTTTTTTTTCCAATTCACAACATAACTCAGAACCTCTATAACAAGTCGTTTTGAGAAGTCAACCTGTATAACGTGACTCTATACAGGAATGGGTCGACCTTAAACAAGTCTAGACTTGAAAACCCCACCCATTAACCTTGATAACACGACTGATAGCCAAAATAACCTTGATAAAACACGACCCTCAATAAAAAGAGCACCTCGATAACAAGACTGTTTCCCTAATCCCCTGGAGACACTTCTTATCGAGGTTCTACTATAATAGGAATTGTTAGGAGATGTATGTAGTAATAGGTCCTCTGGCAGGGATATCTCAGGGGGGTTTAGGTTGTGACTTCATGACTTAAACTTAAAACGATCTTGACAAATGCAAAGGCCTAGCTAGGGTTTGTAACTACAAACCAGGTACAAAGTAGGTTTTCACTTCCCCTCCATCGATGTTGTCAACTGTACAAACACTGATGACAACACCACCTGAAGACAGAGCACTATAGGGTCAATAACTTGACCCTATAGTGGTTTTCTTATATATGGTTGTATTGGTAACCAATGTTATGTAGACAGCATTCCCTTCTAATTTGATTAAATGTAATAAATAACTTAATTGATTTTATATTTAGCACTGTTAACAGTAGTTTAATAGATGTGTCTGATTGTGTTATATGAATATTATTCATATAACTCAATCAATCAGTCCTTTTGACTGTTGTTTCCATGGCTGACTTGTGGTGCTTTTCAGCAAGACTATTGCTAAGTAGCGGACCTACAGGCCAGCTAAACAATGACGGCCTTATAGAAACTAAAATACTGCTTAAAAAGTTAATTTTATAAATATTTCTCATTTATCCATAACCTTTTCTCCAATAAGACATTTGGAAGAAAAAAAAAAAATTATAATCAATTTAGCTACCTTTTTTTGAACCCAATCAATGGGTTTGGATCCAGTGTGATTTCATGTCATGCTAATTCTCCTGGTGGTTGGATCCCCAGTGGGAGCAATCACACCATTCTGGCACTCAGTGTCTCGGGTAGAACCCCCTTTGAAGGTTCCACCGGGCCTTTGGTGTATGTATCTACAGAGGATCCGTTCAACGAATTCCCAAAAAAATCATCTTTTAAGTCAGAAACCCTCATTTAGTATATTTAACCGCTGGAGAGGTATGTTCCTGAATTAGAAGGTATGGTAAATGGGTTCAAGGTGAAGAAGTTAGTTACTGTTTCATTTAAAACAACTTTTAATTTTCTGTTACTAATCAGTGATAATAATTGCTGAGAAAAGTGTTATCAAAATTAAAAATATGTTAACATTGAGCAGAACTATGAAGTTGTGTTAAATTGACAGCTAAGTACTTTCACTTTAAAGCCAGTACTTACATCTTACTTTTGCTTCTCTTTTGTTTAAATATAAACTTTTTAAGTTTAAGATTCTTAAAGAAACATTTATAATAATAAAGTTAGACAACTTTTTTATCTCTCTTTATAATAAATTACATTAAGATATTTGTGTGCTCTACAATATTTCTTAAGAATGTCTATTACAAAAAATTTAACTACAGTCGGACCTCCGAAAAATTTTTGTATAGAAATTTCGTTATATAGAATTTCTTTTACTATAGAACTACTTATTATAGAGAATCCATGGGACATAAAAAAAGGAGGAGGAATTTAGGTTTTAAAAATTAATATTAAATAGAAAATGTTTATTTGTTTCTTTCATTTTTAGAAATTAAATGTATCATTTACATAATGGAACAAATAATTTCATGGTTTATTAACACATACTCTTCTCTAATTTATTTTTCTTTTGTTTCTTAATCTATAATTTACCACTTCCTTCTCTGGAATTATATACTGCTTACTGCTAATTTTGAACACTCCTGTAAAAAAAAATTGCACACATTAAAAATATATTATTAGAAAATATTACATCAGATATTAAAAAAAAATATTGTTTCAAATTTTTGTTAGGTGGTTGGTGAAGCTCTAACCCCCTCGAAGCAATTTTCCCCGGAAAATTGTATCCCCTCCCCCTTAAAAAATGTTTTTTAGTGTGGGTATAACCCATCAATCTTCAACCACCTTGAACCATCTCCAACCACCAGTTGAGCTACCAAGGACCCGATGTAAAACACTAATAATAATAACTAGGGGGTTCGCTCGCCAACCCCCGAAAAGTCGTGGTAGCGGCCGACATGACATAAAAAGGGAATTACTTTAGTTATGGAATATGTAATGGGAAGTAGTTAGGGGCTGAGGTGTAGTAGGGGAGGGTCAACTACTATCTACTTTCCTTTTCTCGCTGACATTTCAATATACCTACTCTTTGTCACACCTTACAGGCTTTTCTCTTCTTGGACGAATATAACATCACCCTCACTCTGTCTACACAGTAAGTATTAT